>JAMKCH010017806.1:0-23145 GCA_023653785.1 Ophioderma brevispina
AGATAAGGTTCACGATTCGCGACATTGTCAACCGTTAGCACAATTAGTTTCCTGACCAAGCACACAATTGGTAATTGGTTAGAAAGTGGAAGATCCCATACAGGTTATTTCCTTCAAATACATATCGGACAGTCAGTTGACACTGTGACAAAGCCCATAGACGCTTTCGATATCGATAGTATAGCCGCCACCAATTTCGATAAGCTACCAATAGGCTAATAGTTTTATGCAGTGTGACTTATGACTGGAGATGACGTAGCCGGCAACAGCGCCACGGTGCGATCATGGCGAGTGTCATAAGCTACAAGATTTAATGCAGTATGCTTCCACTCTCTTGATTGAGTGCCCTATCCTGATTTATTTAGTATCCCTGTATTGGATGGCTCAGGTTGATAAGAGAATATATTGCCCGAGCTAGAGAGCAGTGTGCCACAGACCAAGCGCAGGACTCATGATACTACGTCCCATTGTAAATCGTTAGTTCAATCCCTGCACCATTCAATATGTTTGTATCACTTAGCAATATACTTTCCTCATTGCCTTGTCAACCCAAGCAAAATCTTGGGGGAGCTGTTTATGGGGAATAATTACAATCTAAGTGCTGATAGGGATGTGCCAAGAACACAATCAAACCTCCCTCCCAAGATTTGCAAAATTCCCCCTTCATATTCTTATGTATTTCTTTAAAGGACAAAAATTTCCCCCAGCAGAACAATACTTCTTATTCATTCACATGTAAGTGCCATGAGTTTTGTCAATGCACTTACAAAATAGTAATAAGTTTGTTAACGCTCTATTATTAAACATTGATACTTTTTGGAAGTAAATTTACAATTGGGGGAGAATTTGAAAGAAACCAAGGTTTTGTAAAGACTTTTTATGAGACCATCAAACTGGGAATCAAGTGGCAAAACCACACCACCCTCTGACATTATATGCTTGGCCACACAGATGTACCCACACACATTCTCCACTTGTGTTAGTCTCATTAAAGGTGCACGACAACCCAGGACTGGGTTTTACCTTATTCTCCAGCTCATCATTTTAGTAATTTGTTCTCCTGGCCCTTCAGTTGCTACAGCTACTTTCAAAACCAACATGTAGTCCTGTAATGACAAAATCCAGTACGTCAAAGCAATTTAGCTGGGCTTTTGGTCGTATGGCAGAAGTTGTGCAGTGTGATCAACTAGACTGGCAAGACAATGCCACGATTATAGTTAGGGACAGAATAAGGAACCAATTGCGCATCTGAACGTAATGGATGATGCAGAACAAATGTCCAGCCATGATAATAACCTGTGAACAGTTAGAGCTATTAAATAGAAGGTTTACTTGCATGAAATTATTGTGTCAATGAGTCGAAAACCGGACTTAATTGACAATTTTTGCATTTTAACCCTTTCCTGGACCCCGTGCAGGCACATTTCATGGGCCTTACACCCCAGGGACTTTAGGGATATAAATTGGCAATTACATTGACCTCTCCCGTGGGCAAACAAGTGTGGGCACATGAGCTGATATCGGGTTGCATTTTCATTGATAAACGCCTCGAGGCGAACACCTGGCTAGACAATCTGGGTCGTCTGCGGTCGAATTACTTGTGTCGCTAGTTTTGAGAAAATTGGTTCAACAGTTGACTGGCCGAAAAATAATGGAACCGCTTAAGCGAATCTGGGTCGAAGTATCCCAAAGTAGGGAAACGCGTTAACACATTTTGTTCAACATCCTCCCCATGCTACACATTTCCAACCACACTCACAGTCATGCATATTTGCATATTGAATCAACGGCTAGGAATCAACGTCTAATCACTTTTGCTTTTTTCAACGTAAACTTCCAACTAGAAATTTGCGGTTTGGGCGTTTCGCGCTTGAATGGTATTCAAAAGAATAATTAAGCTGTGGGCCACTCCATTAAACAAAACTTACAATTTTGTGCCTGATTCTAGCCGCTAGATATTCCATGCTTCTGGTCCTTTAAGATCCACCAAGAGGTAGTTAGGCTTGGATTTCTCCTTCAAGGTGACCTGATAGATGGGATTGTTATCAAAGGAAATCCTGTTGTTGGCATAACCCGCCAGCCGTCTGCCTTTCCACGGTCTGTGAACTGGGAGGAGGGGTTACAGATGAATTCATGGATGTGAGATTTTCATATTTTGCTTAAAACGTTAAGTATGGACTGGCCCTATTTCACCAAAGTTAAGATTCATTTTCAGTGAATTTACGAAAGAGTGATTTTCACGCACAGTAGGGCTCCCTAATAGACAAGGGATGGTATTCTGGGTATTTGAAAGGGAACTAAACTGACACCCGGGTTTAAACCAGGGTTAGTCCTGCAAGATGGACCTTTTTTCCTTTCAAAATTACTGGAAAAGTTAAATGTAACAGGTAAGGAAATCGTCATGGATGGGTGTTCCAGGCCCCTACATGAGGGAACTTTTCTCAACCTTAATCGCACATTTAGGGATGTTGAAAGAAGAAAAAAGGTCCCCTCTTGTTAGGACTAACCCTGGTTTAAACCCGGGTCTAAAGTTAAGTCTCCCCTTTCAGAAAATACGGTCATAGTGTTTATATCTTAATGACACAGTAAGTAAGTAGTAGACAGACGGAAAGCTCTAGCACAAAGGACATTCAGGGTCCATGTTTGTTGAATATGGCAAGAAACCTCGGTGAATACTTCATGAGGGATTATATGACTACTAGAATAAAGCTCTATAACCCGTCATGTTAAGTCTTCACACCAGACATGTCTGTGCAATATTAACACAAAATAAATAAACAAGATTCCTTTCTTTTGCCTACCCCAGTATGGCATAAGGGGGCCGGGAATGTTCCCCCCCTAGTTTGGTTTGCAGTTCAGGAGTCCATTCGGGAATTTGTTCCATCTGGTTAAATTTTCTTGGAAAAGCTCTTGTTTTGCTGAGGGTTATGTATTAAGTATAGAAGTCAAGAGCCTTAAAAACATAACTACCGGTAAGTTTAGTATAATTGATATTGTTCCTCCCCCCCATCAATTTTCAATGTACCTCATAGGTCAAAGTTTTTGTCAAACTTCACTCTCCAAAATCTTTGCTATGCGACTGATTTCAGGTGACATTATTCTTGTCCCCCCCCCCACTCAAAGATCCTGTACACACTTGCTAAACCCCTTCCTGATTGAATGATGTTTACATCACAAAGTTTTACCTTTAGATTTTATTTGTTTCACCCCTGAGTGTACCGACCAATTTGATTGGTTATACATTGGGTTATATATATATTTCGCCCCTCAAGACACGGTAAAGAGGAAAGTCTGGGAGAGCCCTAATAGAAATCCTAGTTTGATTTGTACCCATAAGTTTATTATGTAATGAGCCACTAGAGATACTGGAACACCTCATGGGGTTAAACCAATGCTAATCTGACTTACTGACTTGGTATTGTGCATGGTTCTGGTACCTTACTCAGCTTAAAATCAATGGCTAGGCTGTAACCTAAAACAAACGTAGCAGATCTTTATTCATTATGCAAATCATATGTACCTACCACTTTTTACACTATAAGTAGTTTCTTTACAGTAGTGTCATTGCCCTCTCCTTAGAATTGATTACTGCCGATATTAACACCAAAAGTGGGAATCAGGGGAGGGCAGCCAAAAAATCCCAATTTAGACGTTGCCATTGATTTAACACATAAAACGCAGAATCTTGACGAAAAATTTCTGAACTTGTTATATATTTTCAGGAATATTTTCTCTTCCAAAACCGTTGGAGCTGAGAATCAACACCACTTTAAGGGTTATTTCTATTTTTTTTGTATGAATGGATGAGGAATAAGTCTTATTTAGTATGGGAACACCCATGACCGACCACACAATCGCCTAAATCAGTTGTGGTTTATGTTCTGTATTGCCGTAATCTATTTTTGCTTAGTTTTTTTTGTTTTATATTGAAGAGGCTTGGCCGACGTCTGACAAGAATCAAGCATCTATAACTTTTTGGTATTGGAATGTGCTGGCAAATTGTTGAAAATGTGGTAAAATTTCTGTAAGAATCTAGGACTAATAACATTTTTCCGAATAAAAACACATGGTTACATAAAATAACCAATTCTCCAAACATTATAAATGAAAAAAGTAGTAGGTTGAAGTTTTGTCATGTCTGAATAGCATGAATTGACTCCCAAATTGATAACTGGTATTAGTTTTGAACCAATAAAAGTAGGAAGACAGTTCCGACTGGCTGTTGGAAGGAGGTACAAAGATCAAGGAACAGCGCGATTGGTATAAACATTACAGGTTCTACCTTCACATACAATACAACTCACAATCCACAATCATCAAGTTTTAAGCTGAAGTAGTGATTGGCCTTTTACTATCCCTCAAATTAAATTAAACAATTATCACAAAGTATGTCAGAGGAAAAAAAGACACTCAAGAAAAATTCAACTCCACTGATTTAATGGATGGTAACATACAACTACCCTTTATGCGGAAATGGCATGGGGTTACACAACTTACCCTTAGTGAGTAATTGATGTTATTACACAACCTACCTTAATAATGGATGGTATTACACTATCTACTGTTAGTACATGGATTATGTTAACACCATCTAACCCTTAGTGAGTAAGGATCGTGTTACACAACCTACCCTTAGTAATGGATTGTACCACCAATCTCCCTTAGTAATGGTGGTGTTTACCCACCCTACCTAAGACTGGATTGTGTTACAAACCTACCTTAGTGTGAGAAAGAAATGTGGGTTACACAACCTACCCTTAGAAAATGGATGTGTGACAAAATCTATTGTGAGTAATGGATGTGACACCATTACCCTTAGGAGTAATGAATATTGTTACAAAACCTACTTTTTAGTTAAATGGATTGTTACACAATCTACCCTTAGTAAGGGATGGTGTTACACAACCTATCCTTAGTGAATTAATGGATTGTGTTACACAACCTATCCTTAGTAATGGATTGTGATTTCTACCCTTAGTATAGTTGCGTACACAACCCTACCCGTAGTGAGAAAGGTGTTATACAACATATCCTTAGTAAGGATTGGTTACACAATCTACTGTTAGTAATGGATTGTGTTACACAATCTACGTATAATGGATTATGTTTTACACCGTCTACCCTTAGTAATGGATAGTTTACAAAACCTACCCCTTAGTCATGGATGTGATCTACCCTGTAATGGTTTGTCTTATCCAAACCACCATTAGTGAGTAATGGATGGATCACACAACCTCCTACACTTAGTGCATAAGGATGGATCACACAACCTACCCTTAGTGAATAATGGGAGGGTGCTACACTACCTACCCTTAGTGAGTAAATAATGGATGGTATTGCTCTTCTCAAACTGAGACACGAATGATTGTGTAGCTCACCAGTTCCTTTGTATTGGACCAACATCTTGCACCAGATAGTGAGGGACTGTTGATTCTTGTACCGGCGAGAATGGCGGGGCTTAATTACAGATCAATTGCCCAACAGAGGAACGCTTTGAAAAGAGGAAGGTGGGTTGGGAAGATCTCCTGTTCAACCATATTCCTGACTCATCAAGGTAGCTTAAAAATAGTGACAGGGGTTCCAATAGGTGGTCAAAGATAAGTGCAAATATAATACCCTAAGTGGACCCTGAGACCTTTTGACTTTTCCATCTGTTAACCAACTGACATAGCAGTGGCGTAACCAGTTTCTTTTACAAGGGGGGCAGAGGGGGGCACACACATTTTAAGGGGGCAAGATAATGGCGCAAAAATTTTCCCGGCTCGCTAACCTCGCCGGGTAGACCCAATTCTTTTCAGTCGGATCGAAATTCTGAAGCGTGGGGGGGGAGGGGGTTGTAACTTACTGTACCGTCCCTCGTGAGTGCGTAAATACGCGACTTTTGTGTACATACATCTACATGCGTCCAGTAACTATGCGCCAAATAATGAACATTAGATAATGCACATTTCTTATATAAGAGTATAGCTTATATTTTTCCTTATGTAAATAGACACAAGAAGGGGGGCAGATTCCCCACAGGGGGCATCTGCCCCCCCCCCCCTCTGGTTACGCCACTGTGACATAAGACCCCTTGTCTATTTCTTAGCACACGTAGTACGAACTTGATCCATTACTGCATCATAGTTTCGGTAATTGACCCTAATTGTAGGCCCTGAATGACCTTTGACCCTCATGTACCCCCCCACATACCAAGTACTACTTGAATCAGTCACTGCACTGGAGTTATGCAAGTTGAAAAATTGTCAACCCAAGGTATCCTTGCTATGACACACACACACACACACACACATACAGCGGCACACAAATCCATGCTGCTTTAATGTCTTTTACGATTTGCATGCAACGACCTAAAAGCACATTCTTCAGGAGCAGAATGCATAAGCATTTCAGCTAGCAGAGAAAGAAGTGTAGCCATTCTGCATTTTGTGATCGCAGCAATTTCTTGTTTCATTGTTAAAAAGATATTTCCAACAAAATTATTTCTGAACAAATTACCGACAAAAATTCCCCTTTATGGAAAATTTCACGCCCCAGGGTATTGAGTACAGACAATATGTATGTACATTAAAGAGAAAGCAAGAAATCAGAAAATTTGGCTATAGACCATTAACATAAACATCATAAATATTCAGAGAAAAATACAATGCGATGACTTGGAGAATAAAGGTATTATTTTTGGAACTGGTACCTCTTACGACGAATTGAACCAAGGCATAAGATTATTTAATTTTGACGTCAGTTTCAATTTAATAAAAGAGTACTGGTTCCCAAAATCATACCTTTATTCTCATTCTTAAACAGCTTTGAAATTTGTGCTATAGACCTTTCAAATAAATCATTGTAAAAATTCACAGAAAAATACAATTAAATCACTTGGAGAACAAGGTAATATTGTGGGAACCAGTACTAGTACGCTCTTTGCAACGAATTAATGCAAATAATGTTGTCACCGTTCATTTGTGGTAAGATTACCGGTTCCCTAAATCATACCTTAATTCTCCTTCTAAACAGCTTTAAATTAGGCCATCTTTAACCAATTTTTTGTCGATCCTTATGGTTTAAATACAACCAAGAAAGGACTGCCACCACTCAGTGACAATATGAAACCGTTGAACGCAACGATTATACGCAATGAGATGCAACATTAGCAGGCACGCAGCATAATTACAAAATGCCAGTATGACGCAAGCAATTCAACCTCTACAATGTTAATACGCAGTGCACACTACCTGGGTTCAATTGCCCAAGTCACCCAGGCATCAGCCATGAAATTTCTTACATTTTCCACCAGCTTTTAGGACATCTTTATATGCTTCAATGCATTCACAAGCTCTTGCCAGTGCCATGCATTACACAAAGGCAATATACGCCTAAGTGCTGCACCCAACAGTTGCATGTGAGGACCCGTTTTGGAGGCTTGTTGGTGTCATCATTTCAGTTACTTCACAATTTGAAAGGTCTCAGATTTCAGTTTCCTAGTGGGGGGGGGGGGTGCTCTTCTTCAAACAGCTGTGGAAAATGTAATCTATTTCCATTGCTGAGGCCCAGTTCATTCGACCATGAACCCAGGTATACGTCACTGCGTAATGGATGTTATTTTTAGTTGAAGCGTCTTGTGTCATGCCACGTTTTGCTACTTCGCGCGCGCCTGCCAATGTTGCTTCTTGTTGCGTGTGATCGTTGCGTTCAACGGATTGTTCGATTGTTTGTCACTGGTGGTGGCAGTCCTTTCTTGTTTTATTTAAGCTGCAAAGCATCGCGAAATGGGTTAAACATGACCTTCAAGAGACACGGCACATTTGAAAAATAGGCGCACTCAACATTTTCAAAATCGATATTTTTGGCATGTTTGTAAAGCTTTAATACAACCGCCCTCACCCTAAATATTAAGACCAAATCAGCCCTTCCATATGAGTAAACGGAACGATTTTGTAATTTTTAGCGTCGCCGCGACGCGAAATCAGCAGACGACGAATGGCATTAAACACAAAACACGCACGCCGTATGCATGTTTCTCACCTAGCACCTGTGGACCAGTGCCTATAACCTTTGTGGGTTTTAATATCAGTGAGTACGAGTCCAAACATATTCATGTAAGATACACATTTGTTTATTAAATTATGGAAAACTTCAAAAATTGTCTACAAATTACCTGGATTTCTTTATCCTCATATCAATGTCCCTATCTGTTTTTGGGTACGTGAGTTTTAGTGTAAAATTATCTCTGTTCTTCCAATGGCCTAGAACTATCATTTGAGAGACATTAAAGAAATTTCATATTTTGGTGAAAATGTGCTATTGGCCGCTTTAAATGATATTTGCTGTTTAAGAATGAAATAAAGGTATAATTTTGGGAACCGTACTCTTTTATATACGACCATGAAACCTACCTGGCCCGCCCCGACAAACCATTATTTGTTGCGTGAAGTTTAAAATAATGTATCGCCTTGGGTTAAATTCATCGTAAAGAGAGTTACCGGCTCCCCAAATCATACCTTTATTCTCTAAATCACTTGAATCTGAGCTATTCAGCTCTTTGGATGTAGCCAATCGTAGCTATTACCCAGCATTTATGCTATCCTTTGGGAGTTAGTCCTTGACTGCTAGAAAAATTAAAGTTCAACAAAGATTTCCATATCAGTTGTCCCTAAAAGTTTCTGATTTGCCTTGATTTAAATCTTTCCATCAAAAATATCCCCCCGCTGGAAGGATTAAACTGAGAAATGTTTCTTTTGGTACAAAAATTGGGGTGAAATGTCCTTTCTTGGTGAAATTCAATTTTGTATAGGAACAAATACAAATTCAGCCTATGCTTTCATTGAATATAAAGCAAATCAAAATCACATTGTTTGTCCTCGCTCTTTTAAGACTTCCTGCAGCCAAATACAAAGGTAAGAAATCTATTGAGTGTCCTAATCTATATGAAATTACTATTCTACACAATATTAGGGTGCCTCAAATCTCTCATGCCCCTTTAAAAGAGCAAAATCTCAACTTTTTAGGCAATGATTCTGGATCACAGAATGCCCCCTTTAACCATTTAACCCAACTTACTGGGTAGACCTTTCTTGCCTCCTTGATAGACCAGCAGGTGATGTAATTTCCCTTGTTATCAGCAAACATACATCCTGAAAAGGTAGAAGAACAAACACTGTTAACAATGCAAATTTAAAACGCACCTTGGTTCTAACAAGGAATTTGTTGGGTATTATAGGTTAAATGAAATATAATTTGGCCAATCAGAGAATGGTAAGAAAAGCTTAAGTAGCACACAGATCTTAGGAGGTCCATTTTTCTTTGGTTACTCAGAGGTTTACTACATATTTTATGATGTAATGGCCATCCAGATGGTGTTTTGAACCAAACTTCTCATAATTCATTGCAAAATATGCCTAAACTGTACTGTCCAAACAACTGTCAGGACTTAGGGATAAAAGTGTCATGACTTTAAACCACAAGACTTTCAGGATCATAATACCTAAGTAGTACTCTTTGCATGGGCTAAAATGAAAGTTAAAGTCAGGGTTTTAATGTTTAAGAATAGCTGTTTGTGCTTCACATGACCTTATATCTAGTGTGAAATTTCCCCAAAACTGGTGCATTGTGGGATGACCTCATACCCCTTTTATGGCTCATCACATATTGCTCTGCATTGAGGTTTCTAGACACCTACAAGAACAATGCTTTTTTAGCCCTATGCTTTCAATTTTCCATTACCAATTACTTGCCTTCATACTTGTCTGTGATGTGTCTTGATAATAAGATCCAAGTTGCTCCAGGACCTTTCACATCCAGGCTGATATTGTGGATTGTTACCGTATTGTAGCTGTGTCTTTCTTTGGTCCTTCACAGCATTCCAAGTACTGAGGAGAGAGGTATAGTATGTAAAGGTGTACCGAGAGATTTCACAATTCAGGTGTCCCTAAAAACAAAATTGCAAGTTTCTGATTTTTGCTCCGATGTACAGCTTTCCATCAATAATAACAAGTCCCATCCTGAAAGGATTAAAGCTGAGAAATGTTTCTTTAATACAAAACTGTGCAATTTCCTAATTAAGAAATAAAGGATGAATCAGTATCCTTTATTTATATGGGCCGAATAACTGTGGTGTTTGTCCGAGGTCGAAAGAAATAATCATGGACGAATGAGGGTCAATATGAAAGCCAAGGTCCATTATTGTTATTTTTTTTCACGACCGAGGATACATTATGAGCCCATACATAATACTGCAAACCCTTTATTTCTATTCTTTCCGAAAAACAAGCGTGGTATCCTGAAAAATGGCATTCGCGCCCTTATTGCGAATAATGGCAGTAAAACTGACCAATCAGAATGCTGCGATTTTCATAATGGGCAGCAGAGGGATTAGAATGTCGTATAGGAGCAAATACGAAAGTCAGCCTCATGTTTTGCATGAAATTAAGCAAATCAAAAAATCAATTTGTTCTCTCTTTAGACATTTCTGTACATAACACAAGGTAAGCAATCTAGTGAGTGTCTATCTATTTGACATTACTATTATGACACATATTTTGGGTGCCCAAAATCTCTCGTTGCAACCTTTAAATGACAACCACACCATAGTGGTCATTTTAGTGTCACAAAGATATTTATTTCAATTCACTTACACCATTATACAATATAATATCATATGAACGTTACGGAAGAAAGTCAGTTTTATAAGGAGAAACAGCCGATATGGACTGGAACCAAACGACATGAATCACAGACCCAACCCGAGGGTCAATCCTGGACCACAGTGGTGACAGCGCCGGAAGACCCCTGCGCTAACCCGCCCCCTCTAGATACTGATAAGAACGGTATAGTTTCTTACCTGTGGCAATACATATTTATGAGGTAAAGGGCAGGGTTCCCAATTGAGATAGATTACATCAAGCAAATGACACAAGGAGTCCCGGTCAATCCAAAACACACCTGCAAAACAAGACAAAAGAACTTAATACACCCAACCTAAAAAAAATACATCGCGGGTCGTTTGGACCGCTAGTGTCGTCTGCGATCTCGTTTGGTTAATGGGGCCAAAGGTGAACAAGAGGTCCTTAAGATCACATGGGGTCCATGAGGTCACCAAGGGCACATGAGGTCTCCAATGTCACATTGGGTCACCGAGGTCAATTGGGGTCACGCTAGGTCCATATGGAGTCAGCCAAGAGTCCACCCCAACCCACCCCATCCTTGCCACCAAGTTTCATCATCGTAGCCCTTACGGAACTCAAACCGCACGCAATAGAGCAATTACACTGATTTTTTGCCTATTAATTAGCATCATTTGCCTATGTAATTTGCCCGAAATAAGCCCAAAATCTACTCAGGTCGAGAACCTCTTTAACCCGCTTCCGTCCACCAAGTTGCATCAATATATGCCTTACGGAACTCCCAGTAACTTGTACACAAGGCTTTGCGGGAAAGGGTTAACATTTTGACTTAACATTTTGACCAGCCAAAGGTCACATGAGGTCACCATGGTCACATGAGGTCACCAACATGTCACCCCACCCCCTCCTTTCCACCAAGTTAGATCATCGTAGCGATTACGCTGATATTTGATATTAATTAGCTCATTGCATATATAATTTGTCGGAAAATATGCCAAACATCTAATCAGGTCGAGAACTCTTTTAACCCGCTTCCTTCCACAAGTTACATCATTATACACCTTACGGAACTCCAAGTAAACTGGTACACAAGGTCCTTGCGGGAAAGGGTTAACATTTTGGACCGGCCAAAGGGCACATGAGCGTCACCAAACAGGTCACCCTCATCCTTCACAAGTTACATCATTGTAGCCTTACGGGAAACTCCATTACAGCATGCAGTAATAACGGGGTAAACATTTTGACCCCAGCACACAGACATACAACCAGTGTAATCCCTATGTGCCTTCTGCATTCTTGCAGATGACACAAAAAATACAGCAAGTGAATTTGTGTCATCCCCCTGGCAAAATGGCAGTCTGGAACAACACCTCAGATGACCTTTGACCTTGGTCCATGACCTTTACATCATCCACATATGAAGGAAACCCTATTGCAAAACAAGACACAAGAATTTAATAACACCCAACCTAAAGAAAGCCCAAGGCCTAAAAAAGTTTGTTTCAGAAACGTTTGACGAATAAGCTATGTGTGTAGAGCTTCTTTTTTTAGCCCACTTACTTAAAAATAACACATCATCAAAACACATGTTAATGTGTGCAAAACCAAATCTGATCATGTTACACATAAAAACCCTCAGATTTCATTCAATTAGGAACAACTCAGCTCTTGGGAGCTGATTCAATGGTGTGCTGCTTTGAAAAGCTATATTAATAAACCACCATTTTTTTATTTATAAATAATTTGAATAATATTTGATGTTTTGAAAAGCTAATAAATAATTACTTTTTAAAATTATTATAAATAATTTGCATATAAATATGTATTAAGACTGAATTGAAATTGATAGGGGGAGCACTTTTAGGAGGTAAAGGTTTTGGAACTGATAGTTTCCCTGTCTGTTATCTCACATGTTTGGCACAGCCATGCTAGTGTAGTGTTGCCAAGACCCTGCATTAACCTGGCCAATTGGGTCCTTTCAAAGTCCAAAAGTGCTGTTTTTGGATGGTCTGGGGGGTGAGGCAATTCAAAAATATTTGAAATTTGCAGAGAATAGCTAAAATTGAGGACAAGTCTGTTAGTAGAATTCTTGTAAGTTATTTTCTTAAACTGAAAACTTAACAGAAAAAAGACGAAAACATCAGTGCTCAAAGATATTCATCTCATTTCAATTACGTGTGTTGTAGTAAGTGTCCGTAAGGAGAGTAATGATTTTTTCCTTATTAGGTTGCTTTCAGTCTTAGCACTTGTAAGTTATGTTAATTTAAAATAATCAAATATAAAATTAAAAAATGCAAAACCTTGTTTTTGATGATTGTTTTTTGATTTTCGGATTTAGAAATCATGATAACGCCTTAGTCTTACACCTGGGCAACGATGAGAGAATAAGGCACAAAAATAATTTCTGAAAATGAATTTTTAACAAAATCAATGTGATATTTTGAGTAAATGATCACATTTAGTGATGAAATCTTAAAGGTTGCATTTCAGGATCCACACATTCTGTTTTATCATGGTTCACTAGATATCCTTGAGAAAAGTTTATTCAACAAATTTGAGTTGATCCGGACCTTGCGATTTCGTGTTGTTCTGTGAGTAAATGCTTATTCCCACGGTCGATTAGGCACATGCTGTAAATTAAAGGTCTGTTTCGGACAGAAAATACAAAATTGCGAATTTCTTTACAGATACGACAAATTTGCACGTAAGATATTAGGTACCCTTGGAATTAACTAAGGCTAAGGGTCAGATGATATAAAAATCTCAACTGTTTTGAGGGAAGCGGGGTGGGCGAGGCTGTGGATCAGGAAATGCCCCTTTAAGACCTCACATTTATATCTAGTGTCTGTTATTGTCGTGCGCTGGAGCCGGCAAATGCGATCAGCTACTGATTATCATTACCATGTCAAATTGCTTGAGCATATTTGGGGTCACGTTCAGCATTTTGTCGTGCTGGTGTCCAATTGGCAGTGTCTACTCGAAGTATTTCCTTTCAATCTTAGGTGACTCAAGTATTTCTTCAATTGAAAGAGTTTCTTGCCCTAGTGATTCATAAGCAAAAATTAGTATACATTAATTTTTTTTTAAATGGTATCTTTAAAAAAAGTCTAATAGGTATTTTCTTCGATACCGATTCTGTTAGGATGAAGCAAGTTTTCTAATTCTATGAATCATGTTTACTGATACAGGCTATTCTGTTGATGTGCCATTTGTTTGAGGCTCAGCTTTCAGGTAACCAATGTTCTTAAATAAAAATACAGCAAGTTAACCTTGCATCATCCCCTGCAAAGATGGTAGTCTGGTGGAACGTGACCTTCAGATGACCTTTGACCTTGGTCCATGACCTTGACATATCCACACATGAAGGAACGTCTATTGCACCTTAAACACAAGTCTGTTTTAAATCTGACTTAAACTTTTCTAAGGAGACACGAAAAATGAAAACATAACCAAACACCTTACCCAAAACTGGAACACCCAACATACAAACATACAGGACATTCGCAACCCCGCAATATACCCCCTTGCTTTCAAGCCAGACAGGAGGGTAAAAATACAGACTTCATCGAAAGCATGCGTCTTCGTACTACTGTTGCGGTTGTCAACAGTACCGCGGACAAAGTCACACATGCTCATCAAAGGTCACAAGAGATCACCGACATGTATGACACTAACGAAGGACCATGGTATCAAGTGTCATGAAAATTGAACAAACCATGTGGGAAACACCAAGCAATTTTGAAATGACCATTGTAGACCGGACCTGTAATGAACTCTAATGACCTTTGAAGCTATTTAATGATGCCAACCAAAATACGAGTTAAGTCGTCCACCAAATTTACACCAAAGAGGCTTTGACAGCAGAGTCATTCCCTGCTAGAGAAAAAATATAGGAAAAAATACAGGACCAAAATTGGTCCCCTGCGGGATACCATCCGATAAAATGTTAGAGATAGAAAAGTTGATAAGGCAGCGCCTTATTGGCGAAGGTGCGGAACAGTCAAATAAAATATATCAAAAATCCCCATCTTCATCGTTCGTCCGTGCAAGTCCAAAATCACAGTGGAAATCCTCTTTAAAACCACTGATAGTTTCATCATCCTTTGATCAGGTCCTGGAACTCCTCCTGGGACCCTAACCTCACAGTCCATCCATTATTTGGCTAATGGGTTGTGCTCTCCACAATCGCAGTCCGGCGAAGCCCCACTCCGATCCCATGAAGGAAGCCCCCCTAGCATGAACCACTCCCAGCTCTGAGCCCGCTGAGGTTGAAACCCTGCCCCCCCAACCAAGTCACAGCCTTGGGCCTGCCAGCCTGGCCCGCCCACAAACTGCCCCAGGTTCAAAGTAGAGGGTTACCATTGCTCATACCATCTGTCATTGATCCGGAATGACGATAGGGCACCGCAACTGCACGTCATGGACAGGGGCAGCAAGTGATGCCATGGAACTCCCTCCGATCCCCAAAGAGGGGAGGAGGAGGGTGCGGGGGGGGACCAGGCGCACCATCCGCACAACACCTCTTGGCGAGCCCGATCCCCGAAGGCTCCTCCCAAGACCTGCAGGAGCCATGCCAATAACAGAATTGGAAGACATTCTACAGGCGTTGCCAAAAGGCACCACTAACAATTCTTCATTGCATCATTCATAACGACATCATCTTGTGTGAATGTACACAACTGTGACGCCATAATGGTGCAGCGTATTAAGCGGTGGAGTAGCCAAGGCAACATTGATGATGTAAGGTGGTCAAAAGATGCACCCCATCCAGTTCCTGCAAGCCTTCTGAGGAGGTTGTCACGAGACTGCGTCTTGGCAGCGACTGCCTTTGTTGTTTGATTGAAAGTAAGGCTGGCGTGTCCCCATTGTAACGCATAGGTACTTCGGTGTTGGGTCATGTGACAGATTTTCTCCATCTAGAGTGAGTAAAGTTCTCTTTTGCGCATCGATTTGCAAGGGGAAAACAGAGCTGACGGTCTTGGGTTTGCTTAGTTCAAGTGCCATCGGTGGAAGAATTGGCCCAGTGTATTTCTTTCTTCTGCAACACTGTTTCTAATGGACTCAAAGAATCACAGTATTCCAAGTGCCGTGTCGTCCTACTTAGAGTACTGCGAACAATCTCCCTTTAGCATATCTGAGACTAGATGTTGAAGAGACGGGGTGCCAGACCAGACCTTGTGGGACAACATTCCGAAGTTTTGCGCTTTCTACTGCATTGCCCATTTGATGTCTCCAGGAGCTAAGATCTTGTCCTTGGATGATCAGCAAATGAACTTGACAAGCTGACATCAGGGAAGATTTTGAGTAGCTTGAGGTAGAGACCTCATGCCAGACTGTATCGAACGCAGCAGTTAGGTCTATGAAAACTGCTCCAAACTTCTGCTTTCTCTTGAAGGCTGTCTCGATATCATTAACTAGTCTTGCTATCTGATCAGTTGTTGATTACTCTTCGAAATCCAGCTTGGGGGCGGGGTTAAATTTCTCAACGTATCCTTGATCTGCCGAGTAGCATTCGCTCAAGCAGCTTATAGCTGTGAGATAGTAGCGAGATAGGTCTGTAACTCCTGGGCTCATTTGCTGGTTTCTTGGGCTTCAGGAGTGCAATGACCTTTGAAGTTTTCCATCTGGAGGGAATAATTGATGTTCCCATGCAAGTAGAAGGAAGAGTTGGAGGAAATCGCAAAGCGGTCAAGTGCCATATTCTCAGAATTCTGTAAGGATGTTGTTATTGCCAGGAGCTTTTCCCATTCTTGAGAACTTCAATTGCTTCGGTGATCTTCATCGTAGGTGAACGGTTGGGACACGGGGGCTTGACGGTATAGAGAGGTTTGTAGAAGCTGTTTAATCTCTGCAGTAACCACGAGAGTGGGCTTTCGCCTTGGAGGGGAGTCTTGCCACTTTCCATTGTTGATCAAGTACTGAAGCGATGGAGTTTGCAGAGACAGGACACTGCATAGCTGGACAGCTATGCCGGTGTGGTGAGCTTGTGATGGTGTTCCAGGCCTTGCGGCTTGGTGGGTTAAAGTTTCCATCATTATAAATTCAAGTTTATTTCCATCATATAAAAAACATACAAAAAAACACACGAACAAGATGATGGGGGAGGTACAAAAAAAGCAAGAGCCTGAAAAAGTGAACCCCCTTATAGTAAAAAAAATCTAAAAACAAAAACAAAAAGACACACAAAACAAACAGACAGCAAGCAAAATATGTTCCCCTCCCATCTGGTTGCTTCGCTTTTTGCCAAGCAGGTCCAGTAGCTGGGTTCCCTTTGCTCATTCTCTCAGTATCGCAGTTGTTATTAAAATACACTTTGTATAACTCGCGCTTCCTTGTCACAACAGGGGGTGTAGGATTTCCTTCTGCCTCTTGGAATGGAATGTTTAGCTGCTGTGGTGAAGCAGGGGGAGCAGAAGTCAGAAAATGCATCTTGATGTTAGATTAAGCCGGGTCTGGCAGCGTGTATTCCAGTTCGCGTGGCGAGTTTGTTTGCACTTGGACCAGTTGGCTTTCCTGAAATTCCATCTCTTTCGTAGAGGCTGGAGATCGTGACCTTGATGTCATGGTGACCAGGATAGGGCGATCTAGGAAATCTAGGGAGGACCGTTTCGGAACAGCGGGATCGGATTTCGCTGGTGGGTAGCTGTTGACAGGTTCGGTGTACAAGGTTCCATGTCCCAAGACTGCTTGAATAGAAAGTAGGTGATCCTTACTAGCAAACAGCTTGGAGTATTGGGCTTGAATCCATTCAAGAGCCGCGTTGCCATTCTTGTCAATGTGGAGTAAATCCCAGCTTGTAAATTTTTCTCCGTTTGAAATCTCCTCAGAGTGAGGATCTCCACTGAACTACTGGGAAGGGAGTTGAAGTCTGCCTCAGCTGGTGTGGCTTATATGTTGGTGAAGTGGGTTCCCAAATGTTATCCACTGGATCGGCGATTCTTGAAGTTGCAGGTTGATCTCACTTGTATGGCAGTGCTTCAACATATGAAGGCGCTCCCATGCATGTTGTGCGGAATGAAGCAAATAAAGGTCAAAACCTTCGATTTGCAGCTTCGCTTCAGATTTCCGGCATTGAGTTTTCCTTGTAGATGATGATATTCCCCTCCGCTTCTCCCTGGAGAGGCCTGTAAGATGATGTCACCTTGCATACTTTTCTTGAAATACTGACAATAATAAAATACTGAAAGTAAACTTGCGTCATCCTCCTAGCAAGATGGCAGTCTGGACAACCCGACCTTCAGATGACCGTTTGCCCTGGTCCATGACCTTTAACATCATACACATATGAAGAAACCCCTATTGCACTTTAACCCCCAAGGCTGAGTATAAAATTGGATGGATTTTTTTCGATTTCACAATGCTCCAAGTGATTGGTCGAGCTTGAGTTTTTTAAAAAAATTGTGCGAGTCGCGCAGCGACGAGCACAATTTTTTTAAAACTCCTAGCGAGACCAATTAACTTGGGAGATTGGGGAAATACCAATCCATCCAATTTTTATATCATTATTTATGTTTTAGAATCTGACTGTACTCACCTTGTGAGGCCCTATCACCTTCAGAACTATCCAATTTCACCAGTGGAAAATTGCTAATTCCAATCCAACATGGCACACAATGCATCCATAACGAGAATACACGTTGACAAGTTTAATTCCCATTCACATCGAATTCGAACACCAACAATTCAGGAATGCAGTAACATAGTTACATCATTTTGAGTCAAGGTTTAGTGGTAATGAATAGTTGATGGTTACGTTACATCCGTGAAATGAAAACGGCTGTTCCGGAACCCTTCGCCTTACGGTACTATGCGTGGCGGTTACATGGGTTTGCTGAGACTGTCCAGCATTTGAGGTTTCCTCCATACTCCACACATTCATCTCTTCTGAGTTGAGAGTCAGTTTAGAATTGACTAAGTTCAGATTCTAACTTGGATAGATACCCGAGGCTCAGGCCGTTCAGCTGATGCCAAGTGTAGATCCCTTTGACCGTACTAAGGATGTAGATGGAATTTCACTTGACATTGATGCTGCAGGTGTGGATTCTTAGTCTACACGCTTCTTCTTGTGGTTTCCTTCCCCGGAGAGAAGATGATATGGTATCAACCAACTTTTGCTTCTTTTGGTCATTTGGCCGCCAATGGTATGTTTTGATGCTGCATTCATTTCGATGACCACTACATACATTGTCCTTTGGAGCAAATCCTCCTTCATCTAAACAAGGTGAGGCAATGTGAAACCTTATGCTATGGTATTTTGTATCGCCCGGTACATTCCTGCAGATAAGACAACTTGACATGAAATTGACCAATGTTGCTTTGCAACCAACCGGGCATTCTTTTATACCAGTGTTTGTCACCTTTGGTAGTCTGAGTCCAACGGTTCCTGAAAACAGCGCTTCACAATTAGGATTAAGCTTTGAGAGATACTTTTCGAAAGATTTGACTGGGCAGTGTTTGGTGTTTGGTTTCATACATTCTACCAGTATCAACTCGTCTTTTCAAAGAGTCACCTCTGATCTTCTTTGTCATCTCATCTCTTGACTGATAATACGATAGCGTCTGCCCTTACTATCAGTTGCAATAGAGAAATGTTTCTTGGAAGCTGCGTAATTTTCACGACCATACGTCTGCATATGAAAGCATCAACTCAACCACACTTTATTTTGAAGTCCTTCAGGGGGCTTACTCTAACCAACACACCAGACTCGGTAGAGTTTGGATCATATTTTCATCACTTGTGGGACGTAACTTGTTCTATCACCATAACCCTCGTCTTTGAGTGTCTTATTGGCAGGAAAGCACAAAGATTGGCTTCCGAAAATGCACTGTCGGTGAGAATATGATGCTCTTCCAGAGTTTCAGGTGGCTATTTAAGAATCGCTCTGATTTGGATCAGCGATCCCGTCTTGTATGGCTTTCCCTCCTCTCGGCGAGCTCGACGTAGAATTGACGCAGTGCACAGCTAATTGAGCAGTGTCAAACTCTGCAACATTCGTCGGCAATTTCTTGGCAGAAAGAGTAGGCTCTCAAAACATTTACCGCTCGGTCAGTCCGATAATTGAGTGTTCTTACTGTCTTTCTGTTCGAGTATGGCATTGAATTCTTTCCTATTAATCGTACGGGAATCGGTTTTGAACCCTCAGCGAGAAGTGTATTTCGTTTCACACAACTTCACGACTTCGGCGTTCATAGGCCGCCGTCATCTTTGGTACCAATTTGCCAGCGATAGTCTGTTTCCCGGGGGCACGATCAAGTCGAGGTGTTGCCACTTTTGGTTTGGGTGCCATGGGGCGTTTTTGTCATCTAACATAGGTTTTCTTTCAACAACGTAAATACATTTTTCCGTTGCATGTTGGGCACAAATTGGGTGGTTGTAGAAACACCACATGTAAAATAGTATCGTTTTTGCATTCATATCTGCTAAATAACGAAAGGACGCTCATCTTATACAGTGTTTACATTTTCTGTTGTGCGTAATGATGAAAGCCAATTAAAAAATAAATGACCGGAGCGATCGCGGTAACATTATTGAGACAGTCCCATTCATTCACCAGATCTTTTATTGACCTGTTTAGTGTGTACAAATGTAATAGGAAGATTCTAACACATAAATATGGTTTATGGTTAAAAATCGGACATCAGTTACGCGAAGGTGAGACTGAAAAACGCAACCTACCCAAAACGGTAACACACTACACACATACAACAATATCACATACAGACTGCGAAACCCGTCGCATATTCCATCCTCTCCCTCTGCTTTTCAAATCAGGGGATAATATGACCTACATCCTTTGAATCCCTGACATCCAGCATTGCATAGGCATGAGTAGAAACAACCCAGCTCGTCTGCCTCCAGGTCCGACAACAACCCCAGTTGCCACAGTTTACCAGTACAATCCCCACGGTGCAAGCTTTCTTTTATCCTGGCAAATGTCTTGTCTTTGTTGAATTCTTTTGAGTCAAGTCGAATTGGCAACACGTTCTGGAATCCACCCAGTCAAGGCGTGGAGATCAATATTCTGTGTGATATATTACATGTATATCAATTCATAAACGTTAAAGTGACAGGAGGGGAGATGTTTTTTAGATATGAATTTCTCTCAAATTTCAATGGATCGTTTGAATTGAAGACCACCTACCGAGAACGGTTGGAGACAGGTTATTGGACAAACAGGTACAAAAGAAAACCGCAGCAAACCTTGTTTTGAAATTCTGCCTGCTTATCGTAATCGTTCCCCATAGAAAACCATGCTTTGAATTCTGTCGTGCATGACAGAAACTACTAAATCATATCGTATTACATAAAGAGCGTCGGTTTCGGCATTATCACTTCAGTATGATCTAAAACATGGTAAGCATTCCAAATATGTATAAACAAACCTAGGTTTGAAGAAAAAAATTGGGGGGGCACTTCTTTCTGGTAATGTCTTCATGTCTCTCTTAAGTATGAGACAGCGAATGTGATGGGATAATAATTGTGTATTTATATATTGATCTTGCACGGTGCGCATGTTAGGAGAATATGCTGTGGATTTAGACCATGTACACCAGCATTATGGAGGATTGGATCTTTTATGCAGATTGTGTACAATTTAATTGGAAAAACATTGTGCAATAGGGTTCCATTATTTATGGAAGAGGACAACTGCAAGCAAAAGACTTAAAATGTTGTTTATACCCTCTTTACAAAGCAACAACATTTAAAAAAAATCAAAAGAATTATTTATCAGATGAACAAAAAAAAAAAAAGCACAGGCTGACGGCCATCCATTGGGATATTGAGATGCTTTATTCTGTTATCGTCAGTGGGGTAACCGAGGATCCTGCCCCCCCCTTACCCATCTGGAAGGTGATTTTTGAACATGCCGAATTTACAGTAAAACCAAAAATACTGTACCAAAAACAAACTTTAATATATGCCTTCCCGGAAAAATGTATGTGCCCCCCCCCCCCGAATTAAAACCGCTGTTAGGCCACTGGTTATATTAACTAAAAAGTAAAATATGCAGGGAGTATGGGATCATTTATATTGAGCAGGGGTTTAGCGAACTGACCAATCAAACTGAAGTAAGCACACGGTGACATGAAGATGGACGAAATGCATGTCAAATCAAACACTTTCAATTGAAGGCACTGGCCAGCTTTGGGGAATGGGGAAAGTTAATAATAATTATCCTAATTCATCATGGAGAACTACATGGATGAAAGTGAAGTAGTATCATCGGTTCTTGTCATTTTCTTATGCCCCCCTCTAATATTCCTGGTTGTATGGTGTTTACCTAAGGTGATCATTCTTTTCTGAATATTATGATCGGAAAACCTTAATAGAAATAAACCACAAGGTGTACGTGGTGTATTCTGTTAGGTTTTCAAAATTAAAAGTGTATCAGTAAGGATGGGAACCTACGGATTACCAGAATTTTGACACTTACGAGTTGGACCCTGGAAAGTCATATCCGCCCATCACTTTCATGTAGGCTTGCTCAATATGATACCATAATTTCAGTACGATACTAGAAAATGAGCACAAGAGGGCGGGTTTTTGTCCAGGGAAGATAGTAATCAGTTAATTGGCAAAACAAATACCAAAACATCACTTTTTGTTTTTTATTGTTGTGGTGTTTTGGGTGACTGGTTGTTCTCTACAAGTAAATTCAAAAAATTTCACAAATTATGGAGCCCACCTTTTAGTCATAAATCCAAACCAAACACCTTTTAGCCTTAAAATTTAACAGGGTTAATGAGAAAAAATAGTAGCTTTCCTCAGACACCAAAATTTGATCACTGGTAAGGACTTTAAAAACATACAGCACATTTTTGAGGAGTGCCCCAATTTTCAAAATTGCAATTTTGTAAATTGTGTTGGGAAATGTCTAGTAAACTATACCTGTGCATGGTAATGCTCAAAAATCCGTATTTGTCATAAAAAGTGAGTGGGTAATTAGAATCGGGTCCCAATGTAATTTAACGGCCGGAGCTGGAAAAGCCAATTATGCCGTCATTGTGAAACAGTGCCACTAACGAAAAGACCTCTAATGAACTGACGGAACAACAAATGATGAGCGTAGACATGTACATGGTGCTATTTCCTGGCTACTTAACATTGATGGATGATTTCCAGCAGCACTAATTATTATCAGTCAGTCCGATATTAAATTGATTTCCTAAATACAAAATGCTTCGTTTACGATAAATAGGCAAGTTAGAGCTCTACCATTCACAAGTATAGATTATTACTAGGCAATTACCAATGCAAACTGTGCAAAAATCTCATTTTTTTGAAAAGTGCTGTATGCTGTAAGTCCTATTTATGTGAAAGGGTTTTACTGGCGCAAGTTTGAACATGGTTCATAGATGTAATATGGGGGATGATCCTAGATCACCTTACCTTTCTTTTGACTCCATTGATCCTTAGTATCACCAGTCGTTGCCACAAGGGTTATTTACAATGGATGACCTTTCTTGTCGGAGGATAAATTATGCAGATATAGGGAAAACAGATCAACAACCACACAGACAACAT
>JAMKCH010017807.1:0-18325 GCA_023653785.1 Ophioderma brevispina
TTTGTATCATTTGTGTCAAAATGTAATTATTTGGAAAGAAAAATATCACCGATGATGTCATAAAATCAGATTTTCTAATAATTAATATGTTATTTTTTGAAAAGGTGCATCTAAAATATTCATAAAACAATTTTTGTTTACATCCCTGTTATGTTTTTTATTATATTGGACATCCAAAAACAAAAGTACAACATTATCAAGTACAACATAGTAGTGGAACCAAACGAGAATGCAATTAATAAAAGCGAGAGAGAGAAAGAGAGAAAGAGGGGAAAGAGAGAGAGAGACGAGAGATATAGGTCCATTACAATCATGTAGAGGATGGCGGCTAAGACTCGTCCAGCATAGCAACCCACCCCAAACTATCACAGCAATTAACACTTAAGTTGCCCCAGAGGGGGGTTCCTAGTGACCCAAATTTGAAGTTTTTGGCGATTTCTCGTTACGCAATCAAATTTTCAAGGAGTTTTTGCCTAATTGTCTGATTATGAATACGATTCTCCGATACCTAAAAAAAATAAAATACGCCCCACGGGCTTCATTAGAAACAAATTAGGTTGGGTCCCTAGGAACCCCCTCTGGGCACTAACGGAAGTGAAAAAATCAAGATATTTACTAATTAAAAATTTAAGTAATTAAATCTTGGAGATTTATTTGCTTAGATATATACCTTAGTCAGCAGTAATTAATTATTAATAATAACTTAAATCAAATACACCTTTTATATGCTGCTAGACAATTTTAATTTTTGTCCATGACCCATGCTCTTACTGTGTACGTCTATGAAGAAACCAAGGTGATTTTTGAAGTGTCTGAAGAAAAACTACAAGATTGTATAAATTTGGCTCTATTGTGCGCATGATTATTTTAATTTGGTTATTCTAGAGAATACATATAATGATTATTTTGTTCAAAACCTTATATTGGGTTTGCCTGCGGACGGATAAGTGCGAACCACTCTTTTTCGCGAAGAGTTGACAATTTCAATTTGCCATAGGTCATAGGTCAAAGTTCGGATTTCATTTTATTGTGGGTATGTGGTTCTTCGTGACCCCATTTATTTGTGTTAGTGCCATGATCAAACATCTCCCATGGGAAAGTGGTTACGGGTTGGGTCCCTAGGAACCCCCTTTGGGCACTAACGGAAGTTGTTGTAGATTTGGGCACTTCGTCGTAACACGGAGCGCACACTATAAACTAATCTGGCGTGAATATTTCAAAAGACCCCGTTCCACTGGCAAACCATATAAGACAGGAAATAACCTTAAGAGTGGAAGTGAATTCCTCAGTTTGAACGGTTTGGAACACAAAAACAATCAGACTTCTCGTCAATATCTCGCCTCCACGCGTCAAATCAAAAATCCGGATTGATGGCCGCCATACAATGCCATCGTAAGGGAAAACTATACCTATTGTAAAATACAGGGGGTCTCAGAAAGAATTACACCCTAAACTATAGGCGACCAGACTTTAAAATGTAAGTATCACATTTGGAGAATTTAAAAAGAATCGTAAACCACAATTACTTTTTAACATTTTAATGTAAGCATCACTCGATTCGATTCAGTAGTTTTTAAGAAATGAGCGATTATGTAACACATGCCAATGGCCACTTCATTCCAAGTTTGCTCACAAATAATGCAGATTGCTGTAAATACCGCTGATAACACCGTGTTATCTGTTCAAGCGGTCGTCTTTTCCTTCCCCAAAGACGGCCTTGTTTAATAAGTAGTTTCAATGCCATTTTGTCGTTTATTATAGTAATAAACAATTACCGTGCAATTATAACAAAAAATCCAACAAAGAAAACAAAACCATGGTAAATAACAAGAATGATCATCTTTATAGAAAACAACACCCAATAAACTTTTGTTTTCTATTTTTTTTTTTTTTTTTAACACATAAAAAAAAGAATCTAGAAAATGTGAAATATGTTAGTTGAACTAGGGTGGCACTGCATTAAATGAATGATAAGTTTAATCAAACCTTAACAGGGGAATAACTGACACAATACGATTATTCACGATAGGTTAATTCAAATTAGACTCTTATCCAAAAAGATGGTGGATTCTACAATTTTAAAGAATAAAGGCATGATTTGAGTGGCCAAATTCAAAATGCCCGCGTTTAAATAAATATGTCTACTCCTGCTGTATGAAGTACTGGTCAGGAGTATAAACATTGTATTCCTTTATGAACTTGAAGAGTTGATTTGGTCGACTGACTTTTTACTTTGCATTTGTTGGCATGCTGGATATACAAATCTTGAAAGCATTTTATCAAAACGGAAAATCTACATATCTGAATCAATTCTTAGCTAACAGAAAAAGGTGAACATTTGGTGGTTGAAACCGTTCTGCACAATAATGCACAACCTAGTTGAATACCAAACTTCGTTTTCAATATTAATTTCAAAGCATAAATATTCTAAAAAGCTGCCTGATGATATTCAATTTAAATTAAATGAAATGTATAGGAATTTGCTTGTATTGGCGACAGCCATGGTATTAACATTAATTTGTCAAAAAGACTGAAGATGTCGCTGACATGTCTTCATTTTTCTTCAATTTTTTAAGTGAAAAAGAAAAGATGTTAAATTTGTTTTGTAATGTATGTGCAATATTATGTTGAACCTGGTGCAAAATATCATGTATTATCTTATTTTGTTTTAAAGAAATAAAATGAAAAATAAAATAAAAGAAGTATTGATTATTTCTCGCCTGTTCTGTCTGAATCACTTTATTTTGCAAAACTTGGAAGGAAGTGTCCATTGACATGCGTTACATAATCGCTTATTTCTTCAAAACTACTGAACCGAATCGAGTGATGTTTACATTAAAATATTGAAAAATAATTGTGGTTCAAGATTCTTTTTCTATCTCTCAAATGTGATACTCACTTTTGAAGTTATGGTCACCAATAGTTAGGGTGTAATTCTTTCTGAGACACCCTGTATTCAAATAAGATCGATTGCATTGCTTTATGTAACTGAATTCCGTTTCTTAGTAAAGGTTTCTATGCAGTTATTCCTAAAGGCGATATCCTTTTCAATCTCAAATACCTGGTTCAAATAGCTTAATAGATCTGGGAAAAGCATTTTGGTATTTGCAGGTGAATATGAAAAACTTTGTGTGCAAAATATAAAATTAAATTTGGTCTTGTTGGCGTCAGTCAATCCTAATAGAACATGTCTTTTGGAGATTTCCTTATTTCCGAGTATTTTATCCATAACATCTTTCCACAGAATTTGAATGTAACTGCAACTCCAAAAAGATGATACAAAGTTTCCGGTTCAATAGAGCAAAAATTGCACAAGTTTGTTTCGGATATATTCATAGCAAATAGCAAATTGTTCACAGGAAGGAAGCGGTTGATATATTTAAAATGAAAGAACCTAAGTTTTGTAGATAGAGTGCATTTAAATGGAAGTGAATGAATTTTTGACCAATCAACCTGCGTTTCCCTTAGCTCTTTTAACCACTTTTCCTCCGCTTTGGGAGGTCTAAAGATTTTAGAAATACACTTTCTTTGAATGTCTTTACATAATTGCTTCTTTTTAACAATTTCATTCAGCAGTAGCTGGTGGTTAGATATATCATTCTGCTCATTTTCGTGAGAAGTATGAATGAAAGATTTTGGAATGGCATATATCACACCAAACTAGTCTAAAAAGTTACACTTGGATAATTTAAACTTATCAACAAATTTTCGGTAGGTAAGAAATTTACCATTGTCCTTCATCATATCAAATCAGATCTGTTTACCTTGTCAGGCTTTCCGGACCATACAAACTTGTACAAAATCGAATTCAGACCAGTGGGTCGGGCAAAACTGAAAGAAGAAAAATTAGTTGCGGCAGAGCCAACGATTTAATTATGATAATTTTTCCGAATAATTTTGTCTCTTTTTTTTTGTTGGTAAGTTTAGGCAGATAATTCAGTTCAAAAATGTTGCTTAGGTCATTTGTAAAAAGGACGCCTAATAATCTTACCGGGCCGTTGACATAGGACATAACAGTTTTTACCAGTGTTATGAATTTGTGATGCTAACTTTGGGCCTACGTTAACAAAAAAGTCATTAACTCATTTGATATTACTGTTGGATCAGTAATTATAGTTCCTGATTCTCGTTTCAACTGTTCTGGGAGAGTTTGTTTTTGTCCACGGCCTATTACAAGATTGATTGCTTTCCATGTATATCGCATGCTGTTTTTACACATTCAAACTTTTTTAAAAAAGTAGCTTCGCTTCGATTTTCTAATAAGGCCATGCAATTTATTTCTGAAAATTTTAAATTTTTGATGATTTTTGTCATTTGGACGTCACAAATATTCTTTGTATACGGTAACCTATTTTTGGTATTTATGCTTTTTAGTAGACCTTTTGTTATCCACGGGGATCGCGGATTTTTTTTTCGTTTTCCTTGTATATTTTTTTACGAAGAATACATTCATCATATAAATCTTGAAACTTTTTTTTACAAAATCTATTATAATCATCTTCAGCACTGATATTTTCAAGAATATCATTCCAGTTTACATTCTTCAAACACATTTTTAATTTAGCAATATTGTCATCACTATGACATTTTTTTAATAATAGTAATTGTTTTAGTTTACAGATTTGTGATTCAAACTCAAATTACTAACCAAAACTGTAGGCAGGTGGTCACTAATATTTTGTAACTAGGATGGCAGATTTTGTAACATTTTCTGAATTTGTTAATATATTGTCAATAAGTGTTGCACTAGTCTATGTAATCCTTGTTGGTTTGTAGATTGTTGGTTTCAAAGATCGAGAGCAAATGAAATCAATATAATCATTAGTTGGAATATAGATATCAACCTTGCGGAGATCAAACACCACCGCCACCTTTGTTTTTACGATTTGCAATTTCCATTCAGATTAAAATACTCGTGCGGATTTACTTTTAGCCACGTTTCGACGAGATCTATAATTTAAAAATCTTTGTCGCAAATATTGAGATGATCACGTAGTGCATCAAAGTTTTTTCCAAACTCCGGCCATTAGCACACAATAAAGAAAGACCATTATTTGATATCTCAACTGTATCTTTCAAATTATTTTCTGTGTAATAGACTGATGAAATGGTACACTCATTTTGAAACTTAGTTTGATCAATTACCAAATTATTCCATTTATCAATATCAATCTTTCAACATGGAGGGACTGGAATCCGGTATTGCTAAACTTCAACCAGAAAAGGCAGTAGGCATTGATAATATGTTAACTGAGCAGCTCAAAAACTTCGACCCAGTAGCAAATTAATGGCTTCTTGAGCTCTACAAGTTCTGCCTTATTTCCCTTCCCACGGGTTCCCCAAGATCTGGAGGAAAGCACATGTTATGGCACGCTCCTAAAGTTGGATCTAATCCCAAGAGCTATAGGTATATAATACTATATATATATATATAGTATATATCTCTCCTCTCTCTTATCTCTCCTCTCTCTCTCTCCTCTCTCTCTCTCCCTCTCTCTCTCTGTCTCTCTCTCCGCCTCTCTCTCTCTCTCTCTCCATACTCCTCTCTCTTCCAGCTCGTCTTCTCTCTCTCTCTCCTCTCTCTCTCTCTCTCTTCGTCTCTCTCGTCTCTCTCCTCTCTCTCCCTTTTTTTACTTTTTTTATTATTTTTATTATTTTTTTTCAGGTACAATACAAATATTTTATCAATAATAATTAATCATGTTGTGACCAAAACAGGTTGTAGAACGCAGGTATATCAAACGCGTGCGTATCATGACCACAAATAACTTCGAATCATATGGCGCGTGTTTGCGTAATCATAAAGATGCGGTGGGTGGGGGGAATTGTATTTTGGCGGGTTTTGTATATGAAATAACCACAATTAAATACCAATTTAAGAGGCAGAGTCAAAGTGTAGATTACACTATAAATACTTTTGGAACAAGGGTGGTTAAATAAGTCGTAATGGATGAACGAAAGTATGGTGTAGCAAGGACGTATGTCATTTTGTGAAATGAGTAAGTTTGTTGGGTGTGTGGGTGTGGGAATGTGGACGTGTTTTTTAGTTAGTGTGCTGGTGTTTGAGTGTGTGTAATATATAAATATAAGTAATATATATATATATTATCTATATGTGATTTAGCTATATGTGCGCGCGAGCTTCTGCGTGTGGGTATGTGTATTTGTGTGTATATTTTAAATATATATATATACACACCACACTCAAACACACACACACGCACACTAACTAAAAACACGCCCGACCCTCACGGATAGTAAAGACATCAATTGGCTGAAGTGTGATTCGAACTGGTGATCTCTGGATTGCGAGACCAGTTCTCGACTACAACTGAGCTATTCTCCCTTTGTTTGGCGTTGACCCCTAATTGCTTGCCATCATCTTTACTCTCAATCAGCTACCAACAGCTATTATTGTGTATCTCTCTCCCCTTGGTCCCAGTCTCCAACTTGTTGCACTCCCCATGAAATTATTATAAACTAACAGAAAGGAAGATGTGAAACGGCACGTGTACATTTACTGGATCAAATTTGATGCACGCTGATTGATCGTGTCGCCTCAATGCCAAAATCTATGCTGCTAGAGGTACGGAGCCTGCTGAGTCAACTAGTAATACTGAGACAAAGTCTATACTTTTCTTTCCTGGGGGTTATATTCTAAGGATGCCAGTGGGAGAGCCTAGTAGGTTATGCTTTCTACACACCAACACATTGCAAGGAAGCCAGCCGACATAGAACATCCTATCTTTCTCCTAAATCCAAAAGCTCTTGGGGACACAACAACATGTTGCAAAGGACCAAATTGCAATCTCCAACTTGGCCCAAAACAGAAGTGCCTGGAGGAAACTTGCGATTCCGCTGCTGCGGCAGCTGCGGCAGCTGATGATGATATTGAAAAGGACAATTATAACTAAAAATAGATGTACAGAATCAATTGGCTGAAGTCGGGATTTCGAAACGGCGACCTCTGGTTGGCGGAGACCAGTTGCTCTACCAACTGAGCCTATTCGCCTAGTGTTGACGGTTGATCCCCTACTTGCTTTCCGTCAAGCTTTACTCTGACATCAGCTAACGTATTATTAGTACATATGCCGGATCAACATTGCTGCACCTCCCATTAAATTAATAAACTAAAGAACGGAAGATGGGAAACAGCATTTGTACATTTACTGGATCATATTTGATGCACGCTGATTGAAGGACAATTATAAACTAAACGAGAGTAAAGAATCAATTGGCTGAAGCGGGATTCGAACCGGCGACCTCTGGATTGCGAGACCAGTGCTCTACCAACTGAGCCATTCAGCCCTTGTGTTGGCGGTCCGGTAGTACATAATAATACTGTTAGCGGATTCAGAGTAAAGATGATGGCAAGCAATTAGGGGATCAATATATGTGCGTGTGTGTAGAAGAAAAAAGATAATACACTGTAACAATTTACAGAAAAACGTCATGGCGTTGTACACTTATATTCAATAATCCAACCCTTCCCCTTAAATCAATAATATACCATGTCCATATTGTATTGCGCACTGCCCGTGTTAAATCTTACCATATGGTACCAACTACAAGTGCACATTATTTACACAGTCAATGTATTAGCGAGTTCTAGTAATTCACATTCCTTTTCATCCTCGCAGCTCTTTCTAATACAGTGAGACAGCATTATTTTAGTTATCTTCATAACACCTCGATCAGTATGAGTGGAAGAGTTGGCGACCTCAATGATAAGCAAGCCGAAAAGCTAGCTAAGGTATAAACTATTATTTGATATCAGTAGAATCTGAAATGAACCATTATCAAATATTTTTCCTCACATTTATACGATATTAACAATAATATTTGATTGTTTAGTTTAAAGACGCATTGAAGGATGTCCTGCACGAAATGCATGATGACATTTATCTTCTGCGGTTCCTTAGAGGTAAGTATCAAAGAACAAAGGAAAGGAGACATTTTGCATTGGATATTGTAAACTTCATTGATTTTACGACGCCGTTTATTTTGTTGCTACTTTGTATATATTTTTTGCTCGTTTGTTCATTTTTTTATAACATTCATTATTTCATTTAAAATATGCCTGTGCATGAACTTTGGATTAATCGATGTGTATTTTCCACTGATCATTTTCCCCTAAGCAATAACTATTAAAAAAAAAAAATAGTTTTCGTTTAGTTAGTAACTCATTGTGATCGTCCTGTTACTCTCTTCCAATACTTGTTGCAGCTCGTCAGTTTGATTTGAAGAAAGCGGAGTTGATGTTTCGTAAGGTAAATTTCAACAGGATCTTAAGTTACAGCCGCAATTTTTTTGAAGTTATTAGACTACATCGGCTTAATTATGTTTATATATGACTTAATTTTACTCAAACTTAAATGCCTGTTGAGTCGTAACTGGTAGATACTACTTTCTTGCACTCATGGGGAAGATATGCATGTATATAACCTTTTTCATACTTTTTTTTTCTACTCCTATCTCGTAAGGATTTAGAATGGCGTGAAAAGATGGACATTGACAAGTTGGTGACGGAATATGTTCCTCCAGATGTAAGTTTATCTCTAAATTTAATTAGCATTTAATGCATTGGTCCGTGATTTGGTCTTAAAATAAAAAGACAACAAGTAAATCTTCAAAATCAATTTTAAGTCAAAAACTGTAATTATATTGTAAATAAAAATGGCTCAAAAAGTCGGATATTTATCAGTATATATTGTGTCGTATAGTGTCATGAAGATACTTTTTCAAATCACACTACCAACATTGTACGCTATTTCATCACGTACACATTACATGTACGAAAGAAAGATCGGATTTTAGTAAATGTTTTAGAACCAGTATGACACCGAAAAACCTGCGAGACTGTGTATGGATCGGAAATCAAACGCACATAAAATCACATCCCATCTTATTATATGTTTGTAGGTGTTGTCGAAGTACTTTGGTGGAGGTATCATCGGTTGCGATCGAGAAGGAGCCGTCGTGTGGTATGATCCCATAGGCAAAAGGGATGTCAAAGGTCAGATAAAATACATTTGGTAGTAGTATATGTTGATGTTTTATTTTTGATTGGAAAGAGTGACAACGTAGCATGCATTCGCCATAGCTGTGTCGCCACCACCCCTTTACCTAAACTATCATGTGGCAAAAAATTTATAAAGGTTGGCTGTTAAATAACGAAAATCCAAGGCTGGGCGGTACCATCCCTCTGTTGTTAGGCCATAGGATAAAAGGAAACAGTGTTAATTTTGTCTAAATACAACGCCGAAGTAAACAGTTTTCCCACCATAAATACTTATCTAATAAATATTTTAATTAAGATTTATTGGCTATGTCAATCGTAAAGGTTGCACTTTTTTAATTAATAAAACGTCATTTCAATTTATTTTCATTAATATCAGTGACAAAGATCAGTATCAGGAAGATACACCATGATACATTGACTCAAACGAATAATGGCGTTATTGATAACCAGGTATGCAGAGGACAAAGCACTTCAGATTCGTGTTTTAATTGTAACTGCAGAGCTATTGTTACTGTTCATTCAGATGAAAGAAGACATATTATAGTAGATTTTAAAATAAGTGAGACCTCAATCAAAGTGTCAGGATTTATTCAACTGAGTAAGCTGATCCGGGGCCGCGTGTATACACGATACGGACGCTCCTAACATGGCCCAATCCGCTTTGCGCTAATCTAAGATAGCTTGTTGCAAGGTTTCGATAATAGTAACATATGTTATTTAATTAGGATTTGAAAAAAAAAATTAAGTAAACTGGTATTCTAAGGCGTGCCGGAAAACCAAATACTCGTACGCGGTTCAAAGTTGAGGGATGGTGCACGCCTGCAATGTTGTGACAAAAAGCAGATTTTTGCATGTGCACATAGACTACTCTCCATTCAATTAGCATAGACCCTCGGTTTTTAACTAATATTAGAGAAGGAATTGGTGTCGGGAAAAAAATTGGCACTCATCTAATTACCCAACAAGATTTTGAAGGTGCATGCTGGAAAGAATTTCTTAACACCCAATTCTATTCAATTTCTGCGATTTTTGGCCACAGCAGCCAGCAAAGTCTTCCCAAAGTCCCGCTGTGCATGGATTACACCAACATCAGGTCACGCACTGCGGCCATTTCAAAACACAGACATTTACTTCGCATTTCCCAAGAAAAAACGATGACCGTGTAGGAATTTTTTTGTCTAAAATGGTTCCTTTTATACCACCCGAAATACCACCCGTTCAACAGAAAAACTTCTAACCGGTCACATGTTTTTGTTTTAAAACCTTATAATTAAACCCGAATATCAAATTTCCACAGACGCCTACTAGTCCACTCAATCTACGGTATGACCTGAACAAAATTGCTACAGAAGGTTTTCTTGCTGTAACTTGTTGTACAAACCCTCCCGAACAACATATCAAAAAGGTAGAAAAAAGGAAGCATGGCAAGACATGCTAATTTGCATAAAACCTATGTGCCGCTTTTGCCTATATTTTGGTTATTATACAATATATTAAAAGGGGACGACCCGATTTAAGCAAATAAAGTTTTCATCTCGATAGAATGGTCTTCACCCCTAAACCCCATCTGTAGAGTTTTGCGCTGATATTTCAACCCGTTTTCATGTGAGAGCTAAAAACATGATTTCCTTAGCCCTATATGTGTAAAATTAATATCGGTTGACCAAAATGGGGTATATTTTTGCTCATAACTTCCAAACCAAATATCTTGTAGCCCTAAGATTTCACAGGGTAAATGAGAAAAAATAGCAGCTTTCTTCAAATACCAAAATGGTGACCACTTCCGATAAAATCTTGGAGTATGGGGACGATGCTATTAGCGATCAGGCCACGGCCCTTTAACTCTTGAGTCTTTCTTGCTGTCCAACATAGGACCTGAGGTATTGAGGTCTAACCTTTTCAGTTGGGTACCGTGTGTATAGTGCAGATAGGTTGATGATTCTCTCCCTCATAGACGGTCATGTATTACATTCCGTCTATTTGGTATTTAGATGTAGGCTGACTTTATCTGCAGCATTCTCAAATGATGCTTTGTAGTAGATCTTGTGCAGCATATATCACATCCCCTGTTAGAGCTACGTAGTCAAGGTCTGCGAGATGCTGACTTTGGTGACGTCTAGAATGCTTGACCGGCTTTTTATGCTGCTGTCCTACCTATTACCCAGGCTATTAAAAAATGACCCCCATTTTCTTCTTTCCTGCTATCCACTTTTATCACAATTTTGCATAAAATTATCCACTTTTTTTAAAAAAAGAATTTGAACACCCAAATTCAAAATTTTCGCAGCCTACGTGCACATCCTTAACAATTTTATAATTTCATGGCAGCAATTTTATGATTTCATGGTAATTTGAACTCTGGAAAAGAGGCATTTACTATTTTAACTTCATGTTTTAAAACCCCCCCCCCCCCCTTCTTAAAGTTTCATACTGGATGACCTATTTTTTATTCAGCTTGTGTACCGAATGACCCCGTATTTTGGGGTACATTTTATCTGAAAGGACCCGGGAAAGGACCATATTTTTCACCTTGCCGAGGCACATATACCCATCACTTCGCATAAGGAGTGCCTCCCGGCACCAGTTGACCCAATGTGTTTGAATAAATACTCTCTGATAATAATTTGCTAAATAAAGATCTCCCCATCCCGAGTGCAGTCTGACAGATCATCTAGTATGTAAATTAATTTTGGCGGGAAAATTGCGGCCATCTTGAATTATGACCATCACTTTCCACTTTTAATATTTCAATAATGCAAGTGCTACACACCTTGTAGGCATAGCCATGCAAAACATGTTCAAATACTAACAGAAAAATGGAAAATCTCCTTAAACATGCATTTATGAGCTATATACCTCTGTCGAAATATGGGCGTATACGTCACGTATGATAAATGCAAATTAGCATATCTTGCCAGGCTTCCCTTTTTCTACCTTTTTGATATGCTGTTTGGGTGATCTTTTACTGCTAGTTACAGCAAGAAAACCTCATGTAGCAATTTTGTCCAGGTGTACCTAGTATTGTTCATAGATTGAGTGGACTATACTAAAGTCAGTTGTAGAGACTCTTATTTGAACAATGACACTCATAACAATAGCTCAGCGGGATGTTGTCGGCTGCTGTGATCTTTGGCCATCAATCGGCAAGGAATCGGAAGCAGTCGAATATTCGTAATGAGCATAAACCTTTTAGGAATGTTTCATTTATAAGATAGGTGTGTAAAACGTTGCATCGCTCTTGACAGTAGAAGACATCGATCGATATCATGAACAATGCTTTTATTCCAGGGATTTAATTCCTGTGTCTACCCGAATGGTAGACGTTTCATATAGAAGTCCCATTGATGCAAATGAGGTATTGCTATTCATTCCGTCAAGCGCTACTGCACAACGCCATACAGCGCATGGCGGAATCAATTGTAATACCTCATTTGCATCAATGGGACTTCTATATGAAACGTCTACCATCCGAATTGTTGTAGACAAAAATATGTCGCTTCAAACTTTCAAAGAAATAAAAATACAATACATACTTTGTATTATGTCGTTTTAAAAGAAGATGACACAATAATGTGCAGCGGGTTACTGTCCGACCAAGGTCTTCTGGTCCGCCGATATTGATCGCAGTGGGTTTTGCTACATCGATAGTCGCTTCCTACCTCGTATGTATAATACCAAAGACCACCTCACACGTCATGTGTTAATGTTACCAGACGTTGGACACATCATTTGCAACTTTGTGAGAAAAAGGGTCAAATTTCAATAGATTTGTAGGTAAAATTCCATCCATATGTTTTGAAATTTAACAAATCTTGTTGGGTAATTTCGTGAATGCAAACTTTTCTTTCGCGATTTTTCCCGACACCTCTACCTTCTCTAACGAATAAGACCACGGTCCTTTTATTATGAAACTGTGCTATTTTTGAATGAAATATCTCTTCCGATGGCGTTTCATATTCTGTGTGAAATAGACCACTAGTTTTTTTAAACACTCGATAAATGTACTTTTTTTTTTCTAAAATCAAAATAATTTTTCCAAAGGATTGCTGTATTCTTGTAAAGTATCCGACATCCTGAAATACTATGCAGTGGCGATGGAAAGATTACGTTGGAAACGATAGCTCAAAATAAAAAGGTATGTTAATACGCACTACAAAAACAAGTGTTGAGAAATAACGTGTTTTTGATACAATAATTTCAATTTGAGCACTATGTAAATGGTATATTTTAGAAGGCGTGGGCCTTATATAGCAGTTTAGACAGGCAAAACTATTTCTTATTTTTATTCTATGAACTCCACCAATAATTTGCACCATTTTTTATTCAAATCGGAGCAACTTTAAAATTTGACTCCTGTAAAACTGAAATTTACCCTTTTTATTGATTGTTGCTGTTTTTATCAGATAAACTTTAGGTTGTAGTACAAACTATACCTTTTATGAATCCTTGTGGTTAGACAGATAACATGGTATAATTATCAACATGACTGGATCAATTTACAAATTTGACCCCTGTACAAACTTTTTTCCTCAATAAGGATGGCAACAAGATCGTCAACGACGAGTAAATAGCCGAGAACTTCATCAATATTTTGCTAATATTAGGCTAGCGGGCAAGATCTCATAGCGTTTACAAAGGTGACACACCTCTTACAAGTACATAATTTTGCTAAAATAAATTGTCTAAAAATTATCAAAATCAGTTCTACCCGTGTTCTCACTTCTAGTATGTGCACATTCTCGTGAAAATGAATTAAATGTCATCTCCTTTTTCCCCCTGAATATCAGTGACCAAGAGATGTACACCACGTTCCATGACTCCAGCAAATAATGGTGCTATTGATATGTAAATCTGCCCGTTATGAATAGGATGAATAGGACAACGGACTTCAGATTCTCTGAGACTGCAAAAACCATGTTAGGGTCCATGACGTTAAAAGATTTTTGAATGTGTTTTACCGCCCGGTTTTAGATACAAAACTTAAACTTCTGTGGGAAGTTTAAACCTTTGATGTATATTTCATAATCTAGTCAAAAAAGAAAACGAAGATGAGCAAAAAATCATGAATGAAGTTGATTGGCAGCTATGACCTAACATCTTGGTGCAGAACCAACACCATACACTTAATCATATTAATATGGCACCACTTTTATATTCAATAAAAAGTTGTCGGCCACCGGTCACCTGCATTTTATATGGTGAATGATTTCGATTTCTGCTATAAAAGCAATAAAATTGCATTGAAATGGGGGGGTTATGCGGCCAAAGTTACGGTTTGTTTCCTGCAAAAGATGTAGGGTCACAGTTTGCCAAACATTTTTTCTCATGAGCTTTGTTCACCTTACGTTTACATTTTCGAATTAAAGGATGAAATATAGGGTCAAGAAAATGAACACACAGTAGAACCTCTAACTTTATTTATTCGTGAAAGAGGGACGGGTAATTGGTGTTTCCCACGTCATTGTAAAATGCATAATCAAATCGCGGTTGATGTATAGCACCTGCATCTTTTCGTTGCATGGATATAATAACAATGGCTTGCAGTTCCAGATGAAAAGGAATATGTTGAAGTGTTTGGTCTTCTACAACCGAGCGGATTTACTATCAATAGTCCCCATTATTTGATGTTGGAGTCAATGAATCATGGTGGACCCACCCGAAGTCCCGACATTCAGTGAATTAAATGAGATGGAATTTTAACTTTTCTGAGAATGGGCACATTACAGAAGTGAGAAACACAGTAAGAATGATTACTATATTCGTAGAAAATATTTCGGAAGAATTATGTACTTTCCACAGGGGTGCGCCACCTGTTCCTTATCCGAGCATCTTTTTCGCTTTGGCCTCATGGCATATATCGGTAAAGTCCTTGCGGAAAAAAAAATACTATCTGAACCATCTAAAGATTTCAAGCCTCCTTTATCATCTTATAATAATCCCAATAGTTTATTCCTTACCCGAACAACCGCTGTTGAAATCATCGGGCTAACATCGAAGTTGAAGAACAGTTACAGCAGTGGTTCTGATGACATCTGTAACAATTTACTTAAACAAATCATCAATCCTATCAGTGAAGTCATCGCCTATATAATTAATCTTTTCCTTTCAAAGGGTACTGTTCCATCTCTATATACTTAAAGTGGCTAATGTTATTCCCAGTTTCAAAGCTGGAGATAAGCACGACTTCACCAACTAGAGGCCTAGCTCTATTTTACCAGCTATATCCAAGCTACTTGAAAAATACATCGTATTTTTAATTTTATCGAATAGCATAACATTCTCCAAAGCAATCCGGCTTAGGCCTAAACGATGTACGCATATGGCAATTAATGAACTTTATTGCTTAATAACTGACAGCTTGGACACAAACTACACACGGTTGGTATCTTTCTTGATTTAAGTAAGGCCTTTCATACCATAAATCATAACATTCTTTTTGCATAAACTTAACAACTATGGTATCAGAGGCCTCGTTAACAATTGGATCAGAAGTTATCTTTCTGGTAGAAGTCAACGTGTCCTCTTCAACAACACCGTGTCCAGTTCAGTTCCCATTACGCGTGGAGTTCCATTACAACGTTGGAACGTTGTAACGTTACAACATTACAACGTTACAACATTACAACGGTGTAATGATATTACCATAGCATTACAACGTTCGGCAACCGTTGGGCCAACGTCGGAAAAATTACGTCGGCCCAAAGTCATTTTGTCCGTCGCCCAACGATGGACCTGCGTCGTATTTTGACGGTGGGCCAATGCTGGGCCAGCATTGGGCCAACGTTATCCCAACCATAATAAACCACGAAATATACGTTGGCAGGATGTCAACAATTAGTAATGCTTCGTTCAAGATTGTGCCAATTATTATCGAAATCCTCTTGTGGTAGGTTGTATTCTGTAGGTTGTATTCCTCCACACTACAATTGAGGAATATACATAATATGTTTAGCTTGTTTCTTCAACTTCGAAGTTTCCCATGACACACAAATCGACAAATTCGAAATAACCAAATAGACCAAAATTTACCATAATTATAAAATCGACCAAAATTTGACACAATCGTCCCACAATTGTCAATAACCTCAAAATAGGACATACCAATCGACCCTGTGACAGAGTTGGGGTCACCCCTAAGGACGCTCCAACTCCGTCACAAGGCAGAGGAATATTGTGATCGGTCATCGGACCTTTAAAAAAGGAAAAACAAAAAAAAAAAAAAAATCCGAAAGTCTCATGTCATGCTAATGCTGAGCACTGGTGCGGGTCGCAATTCCCCCCCTAGGAACTAGTGTGCCGGAGGCCCGAAAGCTTCCCAGACCGCCACGCACCATCACGGATGTGCAATGGGGTGGTGTGCAGTCTACAACGACATGCCCATGATCTTAGCCAAGCGATCCACAGCCACAGACTGTAGCTGCAACTGTATTTTCAGGAAACAAGTTTGAATAGTAGCACCAAGACGAAATATATTCCTGACAAGATCAGATATTTATTCTATGGTGTCATCAGGTGAAATTGGTGACTTATGCATGATTGTTTCCCATTTGAAGTCGCAAATAACATGTCCTGAAAAAAATGCAATTAATTCCATCCACTAAATAAGAAAACTTAAATTAAAAAAAATAATGAGAGGTCGTCAAGACAACGCCCGTCTTGTGGGGCTGTATTACGTCGGGCCAACGTCTTTTTTGCCAACGTCGGACCAACGTCTTTTTGCCAACCTTTTCCAGGCTATTTCTCGCACGCCATTTTCCCAACGTCGGCCCGACGTTGGCTTGTCGATCGTAAAAAGGCTAATTAATGCCACCACTGCCGACGTTGTTCCAACGTTGTCACGAATTTGGCTTGCCAACCGCGGCGAATGCCAACCAATACTGACGTTGGGCCAACGTCGTAATGCTATCTGGGTCCTCATGGCTCGATCCTAGGACCATTACCCTTTTTATTATACATTAACGACCTTCAACTCTGCTAAAAATTTCCCAAATTTATTTTATTTGCTGATAATACTAATATTCTCTTTTCACATCACGACCCTAAATCTTTAGAATATATAATTAATGATGAACCAATTTGTTTAAACTAAATAATTTGTCTCTGATTATTAAAAAGACCAATTACATGATATTTAAAAATATACATAGCAATAAACATCGATATTAAAATTGATAATACATCCAGCAGGTTGAGAAAACTATAAATTCCTAGGTCTATTAATTGACCATATTTTATCTTGGCGTTCTCACACTCTACATGTTTCTAAAATCGTCTCCAAATACAATGGCATCATCCGCAAAGTCCGCCACCTCTTCCTCAAGATTCACTCAAAACACTTTATCCCTTATGCCTTAATGTAATATAAATCTTGTGTTATCTATATTTTTGTATTATAACTATCCATACGTCAAAGCACGGCCAAGTTACCCAATGACCCCTGGATGACCTTTGACCCCAAAATTACCCCTCGAAAACTTGCCCACAAACCTCGTACGGCAAAGCTCTAACACCATACCAAAATTCATATCCATACGTCAAAGCAATGCCAAGTTACCCAATAACCACCCCTGGATGACATTTGACCCCAAAATTACCCCTCGAAAAGGTGACCACTAAACTCGTACGGCGAAACTCTACCAATATACCAAAACTCATATCCATACGTCAAAGCACGACCAAGTTACCCTATAATGACACCTGGATGACCTTTGACCTCAAAATGACCCCTCGAAAACGTGATCACTAAACTCGTACGGCGAAACTCTACCACCATACCAAAACTCATATCCATACGTCAAAGCACGGGCAAGTTACCCAATAATGACCCCTGGGTGACCTTTGACCCCCAAATGACCCCTCGAAAACGTGACCACAAACCTCGTACGTCGGAGCTCTACCCACTGGCGGATCTACATAGGGGCGTGTTCGGCGCACGCCCCCTCGTTGGATGGAGAAAAAAATTATCCCCCCTCCCCCCAAAAAAGAAGAAAATGGGTCAGATGTTAAAACTGCCTATCCTAAAAGTTAAGGTTATTCATTATTAAGCATGTGTGTGATTTTTATAAGAGGAAATAGCTACAAATTGTAATCTGCATTGCTATTTCATCGATATTATAGTCAGGAAAGAAAATCGACCATTCTACCGGCTCGTATTTACCATTTCTCTTCTATATTTTATATGAAGTTTGTCTTGATAAAGATACAGTTTAAATCATCGAGTTTTTTATACCATCTTGATTTTTTGCTTAACCCTCGTCTACCTGAGCCATTTTTTGTAACAAAACTCCCGAAGGGGGGGGGGGG
>JAMKCH010017808.1:0-23738 GCA_023653785.1 Ophioderma brevispina
TCATTGTTAGCTGCAGTTTACAAAGTTATGCAACATTCACCCTGGGATTATGGTATTAAATGTAAACCTAGATGCAAAAACAGACACATTTTGAAATTAATATACACCATGCCTGACGGAACTGGGTAGTAACTAGTAAAGGTGTTAAAGTGCCCATAGAAATGACACACACTACTGGGTCTGGGTGCAGCCATATTTTTTTTTTTTGTAGATCCTTCTTCTGTATTGCAGCACCATTGTAATTATGCCGAAGGCGTACAAGAACTCGACAAACACAGGATTCCCGTGTTTCTGTAAAAGTTGGAAATTATTGAAAGCAGCAGTACTGGAATTGAGATGATGGCAGATAATTTTTGTGAAAATTTGACTTCTTAAAATAACACTGAAAAAATAAACGTGCAGTTTTGGTCTTTGCCATTTGTGTACACGTACAAATGCATACAAGTCCCAGAACTAACCCCTACACAAACTTTTTAATCGGGTAAACTGTGGTCTATGTACCTTTTCTGGCCGGCACACTGGCAGTTGGTAGTAGTGGTATGTTTCATGTGGGTTGAAATATGGACCAACTTTGTTGACATATATTATAACCTGTAAAGAACAAAATATGTGAAAAGTATGTTGTTAAGTAAAAGATTCTATTTCACCATAAAGTATAAGTTGATATTACAGTAACATTTTATGGCACTTATTAAGCAAGACTATATCAATTATAAGCAAAGCTTAGGCCAGGACATTATGGACAAAGTACATGTAAATTGCAATGGAGAAGGTTTAGAATATCACTGCATATCCAAGAAAAAAAGATTTAAAGAATATGTTGATGACCTTTGACCTTGGCATGTGACCTTTGACCTCATCAACAAATGAGGGATCCAATTTTGCACCTATGACTCAAGTTTGGTTCCAATTGAACGTTTCAATTTAGGTCAATTTTACATTTTCAGCCTATATTACAACTTGACCTCACATGACCTTTGACATTGGCACGTGACCTTTGACCTCATCAGCAAATGCAGGATCCCATGTTGCATCTATGACTCAAGTTTGCTTTAAATCCATCGAAGTATGCGGATATTACAGGCAAATGTTTACCCTTTTTCACAACAACAGACATCAACAACAGACATAGACAACAGACATCAACAACCGACATCAACAACAGACAACAGTGGACAAAGTGATCCCTATGTGTCTTCCTGCCTAAGAGGGGACACAAAAACGGGGGCACCGTGCAGCGAGTGCATGGGTTTCGCTGTGATCTACGCTGGTGAGTAACAACTTCAACCAACCCAAAAATGTTGTTTATTTGGATTTTTGTCATTTTTTTCGATATCTATATTAGATTTCATCCTTTCTGAGTTATATCATGAAGTTTTTGGAACCATATTGACAATAGCCTCACTAATAGAGCAATTTTAAAAAGTGTACTTTCCGTGACCACCACTACTTGCTTTAGCGCAAATACGGGCTCTAGTGAAGCAGCGAGCGGACACCCTACTGTAGTAACATGGACAATTTTCACCATTGGCGGTGCACGGTGTAACATGACACTATCAATTAGTAGACCGCACACGATAATCGTCCATATTGTGTTTTTTTACATAGACATAACAGGAAGAAATTTTTGCAACTCTATTTTTAGCGAGTACGATGACTTACGTCAATCATAAGCGAGCATTCTTTGAAGTCTCTTCAAAACTCGCGGCATTTTTATCAATCCCAAGTCGGAGCTGATTTGGCGTATTTTGATTAGAAAAACTCGGTAGTACTTCAATTTTGTTGAGAACTTTGATGCTCCCCTTTCGCCTTTTCAATAAAATTTCAGTGTGTAAATCATTTAATCACCGCGTATGCGGCACTGGCAAGTTTAATTATAAATATGCTGTCCCGAGGGACGGAGACGTAGGCTAAATTAAAAAGTACATGTAGTTCCGGACAGGTAACCAGGGGTGGCTGGATGGACACGTTAGCAAGGATTACCTGGACAATATCAGATGGTTTTCTAAAATGTTAAATTACCTTCTCTGTTTCAGTATTCGCAACACGGACGTAGTAGAACATCACTGCATTCAATTTGCTCTTTAGCTTTCTTTATCCCTGGCTCATGGTTAGCACAGCTATGTAGGGCCTACTGTTTCTCGAATATTAATAAACTTTTAGACCAACAATGTTTTTTTAGTTTATCATAGGGTATACCGGATAAGGGATGCTGGGGGGGGGGGAAATAGGTTCTGGAAATATAATATCATAGTTGATTTAATTTATTTTGAAATCAAGTACAAATACATGTATATGTATATACAAATTACATCATTGTTTTCATTTAAGTTATTTCTGTAACCAAATAAAAGGAAGGGAATCTATTTCGAGTCTAATCTATATGGAATCACTACATATTACAGAAAATATGGATGACTTGAAATCTCTCATTGCACCTTTAAAAATGCAATGCTGTCATGATTATTTTATTCACAAATGTCATAAACTTCCCGCTGAAGTCGAACTGGTGAGGCATTTGGGTGACGAATTCAACACCATGTGCCCAACACTACAAGCTGTAAGTACACTATCCTATGCTGCATTGGTGCGATGCATTGTCGACAGTTGACGATGTCGGCTTTTGATTTTTGTCGCCTTGTCGACAATGAAAACACTAGCCGACAACAGCCCTAATGTCTATGTGATTCTAGGTAAGTTGGGCTCATATTTATTGTATTTATGAAGCCTGAGGCATGTAAACAAATGACATCTAATGTCCACACATGCTAATGGGGAGATGTATTACAGTGGTTTTCAATACACCTTCCTCTGTTAGTGGGTTATATCCCACTAACACAGATTCGATCTGTGTAGCCAGCCGGTACATTGGGATTACTTTCCCATCATGCGCAAGTCTCGGTTTAAGTGCGGCGCCATACGTACTGTGCACGAGCAGGAGATTCATTGCTTCACAATCGAATTCATTCGCATTTGCGACTTCTGATCGTTTTCTTTTTGCGGCAACTTTTAAACACTGCAAGTGATGTGAGGTTTGCCAAACTTTAAAATACCATAATCTCTGGAATGAAAAATTGAATTCTTTCAAAAACAAATTTTCAAAGTCTGCTCTACACAATGAGGGCGTTTTTATTTAATTTGGAAAATATTTTTTTTTTGTAAATCACTACCTACTGCTGACATGCAGTACAGTCGCAATCAATAATTTTACGACCGCCCCTCACTTACGCGATCGTTGTGGTAATATGGGATCACCGTAGTTGTCATGACGCACAGTCAGTACATCATCCTGATGCACACACGACAGTCGTTACATGTTACGATATATCGGGATAATAACAGGCCACCTGTATATGTCTTTTCCTACTATTTTTGCAATTTGGCGTGATAGTTCTCATCAAAAGACTGGAACATTTAAAGGATTCAAAGTTTACCCCCGCAGTTAGTAATTTTTTCACAGTTGCACATTAATTGCTTGTTTTTGTTATTACAATTAATGTTTATTGAACTGATTTATGAGATTTATAGCAAGGCATGAATTATTAAGGAAAATACAAGCATTTTAAACTGTTCCGTTCCCAGCCCTGTGTAACTATAGCACTTGTATGGTGCACGGTGCTCAGCGTGCTCTCGATCCACTGATCTGTGTTGAGATCAGAGTCTCGATATCACGTGACCGTGGAAACCAGCATTGTGAACTATGACAATTCTCCAAGTTAGTGTAAATTGGGCGATCCTGTTGTTGGGGTCCACGATCCTATACAAGGAAAAAGAAAAAATTACTTTTCCATGAGCTTTAAGCTAGCCGACAGGTTAAATGATTAGGAGGAGGCAGGGCTATTGATTTCTGAGGGAAATTAGTGGCAAACATAAAACTAGGAAAAAAATGAAGACAATATTTTGAAAGTGCCCAAAAAAAAAAGAAAAAACATTACGTAGCTATAAATCCGTTACTAGAAAATTAGGTTAAATTGTTGGAAGGAGGGCAGGACTTCGATATATATGAGGGAAATTATGGGGTAAAACTGAAACATAGTTGAAAATAGCCGCCGTTTGCGGAAATCATGTAACCACACTGCCCGAGAAACGAGCGCTCATTGGTTGATTTTTTTTCGCATATTTTTCCATCCATCTCTGATTGGATACAAGGGGTGCCGAAAAACTCTACGGGGGAGTAGAGACGATTATCAAAATAGCGGGGGAACAAAATTGTTTTTGTCGAGCGCAATGGAACTGCATGAAGCACCCGTGGGCTAGCGTGTCAAGGATCACAGTACAATAAACAGGATACGCGCTGCATACGCATTTGATTTGGATGCCTCACATTTGCCCATCCGTAGCCCAGAATACATCAAAGGGAGGGTGAGTCGAAGCTCGGTAAGTGCCACTCTCGACAGCGGCTGCTAGCTTCAATGCCGATGTTCATTGAAAGTGCACCAAAAAGCAGGTAAAATGACTTTTTTTGAGCAAATTAAGCTGCATAAATAGATGATTTGGATCCAAAACACATTTAGGGGAGCTATTTAACCTTGATGCTAAAGATTAAACTCGATGCTTAACTATAAAATAGTAATAACCCTATATTTGTCGAGGGAACCCAACGACAGGATCGCCCGAAAGGTTAATTTTTAAGAGGTTTGTTACTTAATGTATAAGCTCATGAGCCAGTTTCTGTACTTGCCTTAAATTCGAGTTTGTTGCACCCACCTGTGATTAATTTTCCAATATCTTCCTTGAAGGGGGGTTTCCCCGTGACAGATTAGGTTTGTTTCCTCCGCCCCTAAAAGTTGCACAATAGCGTGTACTGCCTATTTCAAATGGCACCATTGTTTTATGAAAACTGCTATTGTAATTTCAATTATGATAGGACATTCTTATCCAGGCCTAACGAAATAAGTTCTAACCTTCCTGTATGTATTGCGTGGACTGGCTTTGACAGATGAATCTAAGGAAAAAATCAGATTATGTAGTTCTGAATTTTGTATAGGGTCTACTTAACAAGGTGACTGAAAAATGTATTTTTTAAAGGTGGCCTTTGTAGGGTTTTTGTGTCTGGTATTTTTTTTCTTTTTTTAATAAAGGCAGCAGCTAATACACAAAAAAAAGTGTCTACCTTCCTGAAGTGGGCTTAAAATTTAAGTGTCCAAGATGGCTTGGTCGTAGGAGCATGTTTGTTAAATGACAAAATTGCAATCGATGGGGTAAGAATGCGAGTTATATTGTTAAGAGCACCAAACAGAGATTTAATGACATTTGTGTATTGCGGACATGATCATAACTTATGATGGCGGTGGTTATACCCACTCCGGGGGACATAAATCAAGAAGAAAAACACCCTGCACATCTTTTTCGACATAATATAATAAGAACCATAACAAAAACTATTGATAACATTTGCACACAATTTCTCTCGTACTTCTGGATAATTGCAGACCACTCAACACTAGTTGACGCTGGGAAGGAAGCTGATCTAGACAGAGATAGAGAAGGAGCCTGTGGTACAAGTCAGAAATAAAGATAGCACTTAATGTGCTCGAAAAAAAAACCTAGGCCCCATATTGAATTTGGTCTCTAAATATAGACAATATTCACTTCTCATAATATATTTTTTATTTTTACTTGGAAACCCTCATGAGTAGTCTTTAAATTACAGTCCACACCCATTTATAATGATTTTATTGTATCAGGTTGAAATTATGAGCGTTGTCTTCCTATGAACTATTATTAGAGTCAGTTTAAACTCGTTATATGGCCCAAGTAGTAAACCAGGAAACCAGCTTAGTAATGGCACTCTCTAGGAGAAGTCAATACCCCACTTTAAATTTTTACATCTTGGAAATGATTTGGGCATTATTAGAAAGTGTTGTTGTTAATGTCGAAATGATGGGCAGGGCTGCTTTTCTTCTGTTTTACCATACACTAGAGCAAAAAATAAATCACCGCATCTTCCTAAAACAAGTCTGTAAGTAAAATATAAATGCCATAAATTCTTGTTGGAGCTCCCAAAATATCAACCGGATATTTCAACAATTTGCCATTTAAGTTCATTTAGAAAAAGTTATACCTCCTTGCGGCAGCCATCTTGGATGCCAGGATGTTTAAGCCCCCTTCAGGCAGTAAAAAATATGGGTTGTGGTAGTCGTGGATATTTTTGTCTGTAATGAAAATTAAATGGCGGTTTTACATTATAGCAATAGCGGGCCATTTTGAAATGGGCAGGACACGCTAACGTGCGCTTTCAGGGCGGAAACATACCTCATCCTAGTCGGGGGGAATCCCATTCAAGGTGATATTGGAAAAATTAATCACTAAATTGGGTGCAACGAACAAAATATCGATGATGGCCAGGCGTATGGCTATTAGAAAATTAAGATAAACATCTTTAGAAAACATCTCCACAGTACGAAAAGATAATAAATTGTTTTAAATCACACATGTATGTGGAGCCTAAAATTTCCATAGAGTCTACACGAGGGGCATGGCAGTAATATAAAAGGGTGTGCTGGCAGTACAGTCGCAACGACATCGTAATATGCCGCGATTTTTGGTTCAGATTATGAAAGGTCGGCGCAACTTTCTAATGCCGTTTTCGTAAATACGGCTCAAGGTGACCAAGAAAAAAAAAATCTACCAGGACAATTATATTACTGACATGCCTTACATTTCACACGTAAAGTCAGATAGCTAGTTAAAGGTCAAACTTCATTCAAAAAACGGAAGTGAGTGGGTTGACATAGTTTGCATGGCAAAATGGACAGTGAAGTCAACACTTCCGGGTGTTCGTTCGAGTGGACGATTGTTCGATTTTTTGCCGTCAAAAATCAGCACTGAATATCTAAAAAGGCCGTGTCTTGACAAATGTAAACATGGATCGCCATAAAAAATGTAGTTTTCTGATTTCAAAAATGTGCACTTTGGGGTGAATCTGCTGCTCAAGATCCATGGTGGATGCCACAATGGACGCAAGTTGATGATCGCGATGTCACGATGTTGCGTAAACAAGCATATTACGTAATTAAAGTTCAAGGTCGTTGCAATGCAAGTCAAGCCGGGGGTGGCTTCGTTGTTACACATATACGGTTGTTTTTAAAATTGTTCATGGCCATGGGCTATGCACATGATTTATATTATACTGGATATTAAGATTGATACGTAAATTTTGACCGTAAATCATTGGGCCAGCCTGGCTTGGGCATGGCCTGGCATGTTCTCTGTGCGTGTGGTGGGTTTGGGGGTTGAGTATTGCCAACCGAATGATGTCACTTGAATTGAATTATATGTAGGCTACCACCTTTGTCTTTTTTTTATTTTTTACCCCCTATCATCATGTGTAACACAATTTTGTCTTGGGATTGTCTGATTTCATCATGAATTGTCTTGATCTGAGATTTGTATGGTTGAAGATTACATTCAATTTTAAACTGGTCAAGTTGCATTCGGGGAGTACACGGAAGTGCATTATGGGATATTTCAATAAGGACAGTGTGTATTACATGTATGTTATGTAATTATTGACAAATGACTTTCATGAATTTAATTGGCTCAAATAATGATAACACTCCGTGTTGATGGATCTTTGTGTGACCTTGGTGACCTTGCTGCTCTTTTTAAGGAAAACAACAATGTCGTCATGTAGATACAGCTTTTTAATGGAAAGAAATGCATTGTGGATATGGAGGACAAGTGTTACATTATATTACAAATGATTTGGACAACTGGAGATTATTATTGGCGTAACGAATGATAATAAAACAATGACTTTAGCTAATTATAACTTGAAACAATTGCATTCTGGGAGGTCAGACAGGAATGCATTGTGGGATATGTTGCCGTTGTTGGTGGGTTTCTATCAATCTTATTCCTACATGGGCAAGTGGCTGAATTTTCCCAAATCGTTAATTTGCCTTATCTCGAGAACGGATAACATATAGACACCATTCAAAAGCATTTTTATTCTTTTCAGTGAGTACTTTCAGTCAATGCGTTTTCAAGTCCTCTGACCTTCCAATTTTAAGTCCTGTCTACTACCATATCAGTCGGGTAAGCGCTCAATCGGGCGATCGCTCGATGGGCGACTACGGCGAATTGGCCGATGTTCACCCTAAAAATAATAAACACAATTTTGTTAAACTCGGATTATAGTAATATTATATCACCTTTAATCCGTCAGTACTGATTAGGTAAAAAGCCAAGTTCAAAGTGCATAAATCGAACTCAAAAGCTGCCTGGATTTACAGTAATTTCAATGGACATTTTGGATGGCATCGCCCATTTTGTTGGTACTGCTCGTGCGCAGAGCCTTTTCGGCCCTTTACTGCGCATGTGCAGAAGCCACCGCTTCACATTTCAGATATACGCACCGCGATGTCAAATCTCTGTCACTCCTTATAGAAAATTATTGTTTTTTAAACATTTGTATCCTAAAGATGAGGGCTATAGTTGGACACAAATCATATGCCAAATTGGGACACATCACTAAAATTGTGGACTGATATTTCCAGATGGTGACGGGGATTTCCTGAAGTTATGGAACGAAATGTTTTCTGGCAATGGTGCGTTTCTCAAAAGTGAGTTTATTTTCTAAAAAATCCCAACTTGACCTATGTAGAGAAAAAGTGCGCATATGATTTTTTTTGGTCCACTGGAGATTTAGATATTGTTATTTAAAATAAATGGGCAAAATAATTTTTTGTGAAGAATTTGCCTAGACGTTGTGAAAGTCACAAATTTGATGAGTAAAATAGCAAACCTCGCAGGAGATTCGCCAATACAAAATCGCCGTATTAGGAGAGGTTCGCTTGATTAAGTGACATCGCACTTAAACCCCCCTCATAACCTACTTGAATTACTAGCTTCACACTTCTCTTCCCTCCCCCCCTCGTCCCCCCCCCCGACCTTTCTCCTTCTTTTCCACCTATTATGCCCCATCCCTGCCGCCAAACTCTCAAACACTCCACCCCCACAAACCAGTAATCTTTTTTCTGACTCTTTGACCATCCATTTCCACACGATCACGCAACCCCCACCATCTCACCCCCTCCCTACACCCCCGTCCCATCCATACTCCCAATCTGACAATCCTCCCGCCCAGCTTATCTGTCTCCACCCCTTTACCAACTCCCTAATATCCACTACCCCGCCAGCCCCCCATCAAGACTTACCATTCATACAAGTTACGACCGGAACACCCCCACTCCGTTCTTCGACCCCCCAATCTCCCCAGTATTTACCTTATTTACACTTCAGTCGACCCCACCTGGACCCTCGACATGCCTGCTCTTTTAATTCTTTCTAAATCATAGCCTCGCCACTGTCCCTAATCCTCGATCGCTCCTTGCCTCTTGACCCTCTAGCTTATACGTCGTTTTTGCGCTTCCCCCTTCTTTTCCCTCCTTCCATTACCAAAAACATCGTACGCCGATTTCGTAGACATAATTTATGCAAATAGCAATGTAGTGTAGTCCTGTTCGCCTCATACGTGACGTCAGCCTGTTTACAAGAAATTCCCAAGTCGATGTATTGATAGGGAATTTCCTCGTTTTAAAGCTTCTTATGGTTAAAAAAATCATGTGACCATCCTAAAGATCATTTAATCGATAGCTCTACTTTCATGCATCAAATTGCTTTTATTCGGTCACAATATCGGTACTTGTTTCGCCGAGTACCTACATTTTGTGTCGCCGTTTGGTATGGTTTGTTTCAAATCTTAACAACTTGCTTGTGGTGAGTGTAAAAATGCCCCTGTTCTTTGATTGTGTATTTTTATTGGAGTTTATTTGGGGAATTTGAGAAGTTTTTGGTAAACTTGACAGTCTCAGCCATCAATTTGGTGCAAATTGACCAGCCTCGGGCGGATCAGTACAGGCCGCCGCGTGATTCAATATGCATAGATCTACCAATGCGTTTTGTCACTGGGATTTCGCATTTGTTGATATGGCCTACTTCCAGGCCAGGGGTTAGTTCTGCTACTTCACATTATGTCTTTAAAATGTTGTCATAACGGATGTGAAGTTATGCAAAACCACATGGAATACCTTTCCCCCTGTTACCAGCATGAGCAGGCCATTCAAAGAGCCAAATTTGCAGACGCAGACGAACAAAATATCAAAAGCAATTCGGAATCGAGTTGATGAGAATCCTAGATAAAAATTACGTTTGAAATAGTTAATCTCAAAAGTTGTCTAAAAAACAGGGGATGAATTCAGTATATGCCACCACATCCTTCAACTGCAGTTTTAATCCGTTGAGGCTGACGAATCAGAGGGTTGTGGCACAATACTAATTCTTTCCAAAACAGTAGAAAATCCATCATTTTCTTGGAGAACCAAACCTTTCTCATGCAGAAGTGATTGTAGTCGACAATTTCTTCAAAATTTTTAATGTCTAATTCTTTTAAGTTCTTTCACATGTCATCGCATAGGATCTCAAGTTGTGTTTGATAGTGAAAACAAGGGATATATCGTACATTTGAGGGTTTTGAGATCGACAAAGTTGAGGTAGGTAAACAGGGGAAAGGTATCCCATGTGTTTGGATAACTTCACATCCGTAATGACAACATGTTAAAGACATAATGTGAAGTTAGCTACAGAACTCGGGCCGGGGGGGGTAACAAGTTGTTGTAATGAAGTTTAAAAGTGTTATTAAAGAAAATATGATGATAATAAAGTTATAGGGTCAATGTTGATGTGAATTGCATTGCATTGCATGTTTAAACCTGGCATGCTGAACAGGTCGAACACGAGTGACGAGAAAGCCGCCGCTGCCGCGGTGAAAGTTATGCACACGGCACGCTGTCTTGCGCCCATCATAATAAAATCCAGGGAGTTTGGACGGAGAAACTGGAACTTGAAATCTTATGAAAATTTTTTAAAAAACAATCCTCGGGAACGGGTAACACAAATGTGTGCTGACACATGCGGCATTTCTCAGATCTTGTAAGTATCACTGACAGCCAAAAAGAAAATTCTGTGAAAGTCCAAGCACTGTGTATTTGAGTGCTCGTACTAGTGATGTCCGCAATCTACGTTTATCGGTATCGGCCGATTACCGAATTGTCGTAAACCAATCTGCCGATCCGATGCCGATATATTTTTTGAATGACCAAGTGTAAGGAATGAAAGAATTAGTATTCTGCCACAGGCTACGAATTCGGAACGTTAACGGAATAAACCGCATGTAAAGGTGCCGAATTTTTTAAGTGGTGGCAGAATACTAAATTTCATCCCGGAATTTTCCATATCATAATACACAATATACATGTAAAGAAGTCTCTTGTTGTACTTACTATTCAGACAAGATATTTCATGAACAAAAGCATATACCCATGATAAAAGTTTATTCTTGTAATAACCCACCATATGCAGTGCGCTAAGAAAAATGAGTTTAGAACAATAAAGTGAGAGGTTTCTTAGTGAACCTTATGTTTATACTGTGTCTGAACGCCAGAATGTTTATAGTATTGCTTGAATGCCATGGCGTATACGCTCATCAAATCGATCGGTAGAAGGGGAGATTTTCGATCACCGAGACGATCCGACTAATATCGGTACCGATTACCGACGGATCGGTACATCCCTAGCTCGTACCATGAGTACCTGAGATATAGGATTTCTTTATTTGTACGCTGGTCCGAAAAGAAAGTTCTCGTAACTTGAAGTCTTGAGGTCCAGTCCAATGTTGCTGTGAGATACTTGGGGTTGCTTTGTACATTCACTTCTGTTGTAACTTTAACGAACACGAAGTCATGGCCAAGTCTGTACTGTTAACATCCTTTAAGGTTTTCAATTTCCTAACCACCAAATCACTCCAAAAATGGTCCGAATTACCCGACTGTGACTCACTTTTATCTTGACCTACTCTACAATACTGTTGGACCGGTTTTTTCACTGACCCACACTAAAATGATCAAATTTCGTGATTTCAGCAGGTATGCGATTTAGTTTCAGTCTAAGTGCCAAATTTATCGCATAGGGGTCAGGGGTCAAGATGTAAAGGTCAGTGGAGAACATGTGCTTTGGCATATCAACAAAAGCTAGTCTCTTGACATGCTGATGAGACGACCTCTATCGGCCGCATATTGTTGGATAATGTCTTGTTGTAACCAGGTTTGGAATAGAGACAACAATACCTACCTGTCATGAATAATCGAGCCCTAATACAGCGATAAGTTGGTGCAAAGCGCATTTTTTTTTGCGTAAATTATGCAAATATCAACTGGCGAGATTTATTGACACCAGTTATCATGGAATAACGACAAAATGTAAATTAATGAACCACGGAACACGCCAGATTTGCCATCCAATGTGAAAAGGAAAACTAGCATACTCAAGAGCACGTCCGTACCTTGATTTTTGGATCAGAGCATCGTAAGTACGTCACAAGCGGTATTTGGGGTGAGAACCACTGTTTCACCCACACTGGTAAACGGATTCGAACTATGAGATCTGTTGTAACCTCAGGACAGAGATACGATAATGTCCAGTGATTAAAAATAACGTCAGACCTGAGGTACAAATTCATTGGAACTAGTCACCAATGTTAAGTCAGCCATAAAATGAGTATGTAAAGAGGCTCTACTAGTCTATAATGTATCATTATTCTGGGACACAAACGAACAAAAACACCGCGTATGTGCGTATCCTTGCTAGGAATGACCACATGCCAGCAGGCGAGGGGCGGCTTCAAAATCTAAACTCACATAAGTTGTGACCGTACACTCATTCTCAACTGTGTAATCCTAGGGAAAATCACAAAATTTGTGTTTGGTATAGAATCCCAAAGACCAAGGAAAAAGAGCATATGTCTATCTTTGATACCTATGTTACCATGTTATGATAACTAGATGTTCTGGATAAAAGCGCATTTTAAATTGACCCTCCGTTTTGTCAAATTAAGCCTATAATTAAATACATTTTTGTACAGCAAGGCATTGACACTGCCCGGTCACAAAATTGTGAACTAATCTGGAACATAACATTTGTAAATAACGCGGCCAATTTTGCACTACAGACATGAGTGACCCCTCATTTTTAAGTAAATAATGTCTTTTCCCAATGAAAAACAATTTTAGTTAGAAAATTTCCACTCAAAATTTTCTTGAGTTAACCTAGTGGTCGAAAGTATGGTACTACGAAAGTACTCAGGCCTGCTGAAACAATGACTCAAATTTCATGGGTTTGCAAAGTCCATTTCGGCGGCAATTCCGTTTCAATAGCATCCACAGGTATAGTAGACTCTCAGCAATCCATATGTCCCACTATATTATTTTAGAATCCATGCATATGGAAAAATAGGTAAAACTCTGGAAAATGTGCGTACTTCAGTGGAGATTTGTCCGAGTCAACATGTGCTATTATTTTGTTTGGGGATAGACGTCGAAGATCAGAAACAAGTCTCTCTGCCGTACCGGCCCGCATGCTTATCGTGTTACACACGCGCACAAACACTGTAGTGCGTGTTGGGAAGAAGATTACAATCATGTGACAGAATATCCGGGGGACATATCCGAAGCACATGATATCGCCACCATTTGCGGTAAACAAGACATGTGAATCGATGTGAATAGCTGACACCGGGATTTAAAATTCGCCGATTTCTTCTTTGCAAGTAAGGGATCGTTGATAAACGAGTAGAAACTTTGTTAACAAGCCGTTATTAGTCCGTGTGATATCGGTAAGTGGAGCATATTTCTTGTAGAAAATTTCTAATTTTTGTTGTATCTCTTTCCTTTTGTTCTGTCACCCATGTCAACACGTTAGCTTGGGGGTTCTGTTGATACGATTGCCCACATCTCAAAGTTGTTGACCAGAGGGGCTACAACCAGAGATGTGGTACCATATCATATGGTTAACCCTATCTTGCCTTGGAAGTGTAGGTTCCAATGCCCTTGACAACGCCAATATAGCGCATTTATTGCAGGGCGCAGTTGGGCGTAGTCGTGGTGTAAGTGAATGCATGAACGTTCGCATCAAGTCTCTGTGCGTACGCCGTGTCCCAGAATTAAAGAATACGATTATAGTTACGATGGATTAATGACGTTTTCCAATTGAAGTCCCGGCCCCGGGTACCCGGGGCGTGCGGGGAAGTCGGCAAGGCATAGGGGGGACTTTGGTTGCTAATGTGTCCCGCTTAGCCGTGAATTCGGGGAACTACGTCTTCGAGTCGGTTAATGAAAACAATGAGCCGGGGAAACGTGTGGGAACTTCGGCGGACTGCGTCACTTGCCAAAATAGCCGCCCCCGACTGTTAGCGGGGAAGTGCTCAAAACCGTCGGGATCCCGGGAAGTAGAAGTATCTGAGGTGAAATAAAGTTGTTATATATACGTATAGCATGTAGCCCTCAAGCCTCCAATTATAATTGGAGGCTTGAAAAAAGGGTTTGGCGCGGACGAATGCCAAGGAGTACGGATTTCCCGATTTTGTGACGGAAAATGATGATAAAATACGGGAGCACGTTTTTCCACACTTAATATAAGGATTTAAAATCGCTCAAATTAAAAGTAAATCATACCTTCTTGCCAAGTATTTTTTGAAGTTGAAATGCTTCAGAAAATAAAACCTTTTGATATCTTCAATTGTGCAGTAAAAATCAATTATTTTAGGGGCCAAAATCTTAAACCTTAGGGACATTGTATTTACAGAAAATGTAATAAAGCAATTGCCGACTTTTCAATTAAATTGTTAAATAAAAAAGTCGGGGGATCACGGCCGACCGCAGGATTATTAATATTATTTTCATATAACCATTTAACTGCTAGATCACCTGCCAATTAACATAAGTGGGCCTACATGTAAAACTATTGAGAGTTAACAAATGTGCAATGGAGGATCTAGGATTTGAAAAATGTCAAAATTACCGGGGGGCTGAAGCTGCGGAATAGCTGTTATGTGTAACTGGTCCAAAATAGCTCAAAAAATGGCTGATTTTGAAAGAATTTGCCAGAATTACAGGGGGGGCGCGCCGCCCCTCCGCCCCCTCCCGGGATCGAGCGTGCATGTAGTCAGGTATGCTACAGTGTTCTCAAACAGTTGTAATTTACAGTTTGAACAGTTTGTGGGTGCTTTTCTCAAGAAGCCCACATAGGGCAAGCTCATGTAAATTTTTTAAGTGATGATTTATTTTTTAATTCCCTATCCCATGAGGCACCAATTCATATGTCTGTAGGTGCTTTGGTTACAGTGTTATGAGCTTTTAAAGTTAACATTTGGAATTGTGGATTAATAAGCTTTATTTACAGTTTGACATAGTTTTTGTGGGTGCTTTTCTCAAAAGCCCCACATGGGGCGAAGCCCTGGTAATTTTTTAAGTGATGCTTTATTTAAATTCTTTCCCATGACGCAATTTCACATGTCTGTAGGTACTTTGGTTACAGTGTTATGAGCTTTTAAAGTTCACATTTTTTGGACTTCAATATTTTAATAAAACACTACGTAGAATTTGTGGATTATTTAAAGCATACAGTGTGAACATAGTTTTTGTGGGTGCTTTTCTGAAAATGATAGTTTAGCAGAGCTAACGCAAACTAACGCGTGAGTTTGTCGTTAGTTTCTCGTTAGTGATTCTAGAAACTCACGTCTCCAACGCACAAATTTTACCAGGACTTTCTGTACTAACGCCAGGTTGTATCGAATATACGCGTCAGCGTCACGTCGCGTAGGTCTCGTAGCGTTACGTCGTTGTGTGCGGCAGAGTAAAGTAAAGCGTTTCTAATGGTTTAATGTGGTCTCCTCCGTGGTTCGACGATAAAGCAATGTGCAAAAATACAAGTTTTAAAAATATTGCAGCATGGACGTAGTTTCACCACACCATAAACAATCAGTCTTGATCAAAAAAACAAGTTTGCTACTCAAACTCTCGGTTAAAATTAGTTACTGTGTAAGGAACTTATTTTAAAGGAAATAGTGAAAATCTTTAAACACTGGGGCCACCCCATTTAATTTGAAAGAGGGACACACCATGTAATTTGAAAGAGGGACACACCATTTAATTTGAAAGAGGGGGGGGAGGTTTGGAATTTGAAAAATAAACAAAAATCACCTACAATAGAGCAAAGAAACAAGTTCCCCTCTTGCTAATACTAAGAAAAAAAAAATTAAAAAGGGCGCAAAGGCTTCAAAATCTCCGGATCAATTTATACTTTTGGCAAGAAAATACACAATAATAATAGTAAAAAAATACCCCAGACTCGCACTTATGCCCCCCCCCCCTTAAGTCAAATTGGTGTGCCCGAACAGGGGGAACGACTCACCCAAGTAATACCAAGTAGATGTGTTTTCGCGTCTGCTGACTAGAGCTTACCCCGTTGGGAAAATTGCCGAGCAATATTTCCCGCACCAATGCCACCCGACCAGAAGTGCGAAATCGGCCCCCCTATGTTTGTAAAGGTTCACAAAGGGGCTTCTTTCGAATGACCAACTTAAGCGCCGGGAACCCATTAATGGTTACACGCAAAGGAAAAAAAAAAATACTGTAATAATAATTCATAATGAAAGTTCCATTTTTCGAATAATGATGATGCCACGGAGCATTAGGTATTTGAAAAAAAAGTCAACTATTCCTTCTAAACGGGTAGAAATCAATAATTCCAGAAGGAAACAGACGTGACGCTCATCAGTGATACATTGGCATATGAATTGTGGTGGATTCACCCACCAATGGACTGCTGAAACGCCATTACTACATTTGAAATCGCAGCTTGAGATCGGGGGTTCATATCCATTCAATTGCTGGACGCATGTAAAAGAAATATTTGAAAAAGTTTCATATCACTCCCTGTGAAATCCTAATTGTCACGAGGGACGCCAAAACAGAGAGGGAAAAGGGTATTTTACGTGTATTTTAATGGACTTAATTGTTTTGTGGTGTGCGCCTGGAGACAAGGCTATTGGGTTTCAAAATACGTTCCGGTACAAACCAAGGAAAACGCACGTCGCGGTTTGTGAGGACCGAAGATGATATTTAAATAAAACCAACCCTTCCACTCCAAACTCTCCAACATGTAATCATAGTCTATAAAGGAAGAAAGTATAAATTATAATACAAATAACTCCCTAACGGGGGGAAACATCCAAAGCGACGTAACTTTACGTGACGTTGACGCGACGCGACGCGACGTGACGCGAGCGTGTGACGCGTATATTAGATAACAAGCCGTACTAACGCGTTCTGATTGCGTTACTGGCGTGACCATGAATCTCCAAACCGAAATATCTTCATATCCATTTGCCGGCTCCCTTTATTTTGTACCTTCTAGTTGTCAGTTCGTTTTACAGCTTCAATTAAAACCCCCAGTATGCAGAAGAAATGGGCCTAAGGGCCGTTCCGTTAATGGGCCTTATACCATTTAAAAGGCCATATTGTGCCGACTATGACAAGTGGAAATGCGAAAATTCCTGGTCTGTGTGAGCGCTCAGGGGCGAATTAATACTGCTATTATTTTTAATAACCCTCTCACTGAGTGCCTTTCCGTTATACATTTTAAAAGAGCTGTATTGTTGCCGATTATGACAAGTGCAAATTCGAAATCCTGGCCTGCTTGTAGCGGTGCACGGGCGATACAACGGCTATATTTTTATTAGCTCCACTAATATTTTGATTAAACCCCTTTCACGAGTTTCCATATAATTGGATATGCCAACCATCGATTTTATCAAAAGTTATATTACGAAAAAAATTGTTTATTTTAAGATAGTGGTTTATTCGAGCTCTCTTGGAGGTACACGGGAACCGCCAAAGGACGAACTATACAGGAACCCCCAATCTCAAAGTAAAACATTTGGAAATAGCAAATTTTTGGAAAAATAAAATAATTTAGAAGACGTGTAATATTTTAAAATGCGGGATTTCATTAATTAATACATTATGCGAAGGTGAGAAGAAGGAAGAAAAAAAACCTACTTGGAGGAGGGAGATTGAACCCTGTAACACTTTCCTTATAAAACATGGGAGTACAGGAATATCCAGTGCGGCCAAGATTTTTTTTTTTTTTTTATTTAACTGGTTATTGAATACTTAAGTTTACTTGAACAAAAACTTTTAAAAATGTAATAATATAAAACAAGCGATATTTTCTTTCTTTTCTGAATACAAAATTTATTTCTCATGTAAACACTGATACACAGTTATATCAAAATTTCTTTTTAAGGGCCAAATAACGATAAATGTAAGATTAATTAGAAGCTGATGCATCCTGCGGAATACGTCCACGGGACGCAAGCCACCGATATGACACTCCCACACGTGTTAACCCTACAAATTCCACACATTTAATAATTTTCGATTTTGGCGTCACAAAAATTGTTCAAATTGCAATCAAATAGCTCAGAGTGCGAATAAAATAGACAGTCTTCGATTGACTATGGAATGAAATTGAATGTGCTAGCATAAAGACGAAAAATAATACAATCTTTTCTGTAAAGTACTTTTATGATCAAATTGGTTAAAATGCACATGTGCTTCAGTCCGGGGTTTCAGTGATAAGAATAATGAGTACATGTTTTTACATGAAGCACCTGCACCTGTTACCTTGTGCGGGGCGTGTAAAGAGTAACAGGACATTACAAATGATTTTGCCCATATCAGGATTTTTACGGGGATTTTTTGCGCGAGATGGAATCACAATTTCATTTGCCCCAATTCTACCGTGTGATGTTTAAAACCCGTATGTTGAGTTTTTATTCTGTCAATCAAGGGAATAAATGCTGCGAAAGTATTATAGAGTTATGAAAGTGACAAATTTTTGTGTCGGGTTTCAAAGTTTGTTAATTTACATAAACGTCATGCGGGAGATTTCCATGATTTAATTACGTTAAAAGGGGCCTGACGAAATTAGGAGACGCATACAAGTGAACTTCTACCGTGTTTCGAAATGCCTAATCATAACAATAGTAAAATAGTAATAACGACGAAAAAAAAAATAGAACTGGAATAAGATATAAGGATTTGGTTTGTTTTTTTGTGGTGTTGTTTGTGGTTTGTTGCTGTTCTTGTTGGTTTTGTGCCACACCCCCCCCCCATGTCTTCCTGATCATAAAATCGGCGAATGTACAAATTGCCACCTTCTCCGGGCCCTTTTATCAAAGTTAGCTCTCAAGTCGTGCCTCACGCTTCACCAGCCTTTTAAAAATCAAGAAAGGACTACACCATTTTACTTCGGGCGGTCAAAAATGAATACCTCTTTGTACATATTTTTTCTTAATTAAAATAATCTTAGATGTTAGGCCAACAACCCTTTCTTGTGATTTGTGAATTATTGTTGGCGATAATACAAAAACAAAACAAGACAAATTGACAATAAAGAAAAAGTAATCAAGGGATTTCCAGATAGTTCCCCCCCCCCCCCTTTTCTAAAATGGTGGAACGGGAAATATGGCATTGGGGGGAAACACCCTAATTCTGTAAACATGTGCCTGTAATCATATGCAGGAGTGAAACGTTCTCAAATCTTGACATGATAAAAGGGCGGGCCATAGGGCAAGAAGCGCGACAGGGAACGGAGCGGGGGGTGAAGTTGTGAAACTCGTGCCACCATACATACAGACGGTACAAGGGCCGAAATGAATATCGGATTTTATTAACAACAATCCCAACAACGCATATCATCGGAACATGTAATGTTTTAGTGGAATAATGATGCCGTATAAGCAAAAGATGCTCTGTGTAAAATACGGTTTTTATGGAACGTCAGAATGTTTCACCGCGCGGCTCTTACCGAATGAATTGGTTCCCCCACAGAATTTACTTGTACAGGTGGGAAGGGGAATGCGATGACGGAACAATGGGATCTGTACCACGCCGTGCTTGCCAGCTTGGCAGCGAAATCGATGTCGAATATCTATGCAATGCATTTTCTAATGTTGTGGTCAAGCATGGTCAAAGTAATGGAGGCAGACGTCACTGTTATTCAAACAACAAAATAAATAATACAGTACCATAGACTTATAATACTAAAAATATCTAGTCATATGGAGTGCGCAAAAATGATCGCAAACCGCGCTCACTAAAGAATCATGAAACACAATGGATTCAGTCCATTTAGCCTATATTTTATACTGGAATCATTTAAAAACAATGCCAATTGATTCGCCTCAATACTTAAGCAGGCGCAAAAAAAAGATATCAAATTTATGAAAAAAAAAAACAAGTAAAAAGGTACAATTCCAAAATTAAAACTCGCCCCCAAACTGCCGTCACGTCACTAAAAAGCCCTCACTTTCCCCCCAAAGGGGCCAAAATAAAAATACCAACGAAAAAACAAAACACAACGCGTCATTTTCACGATGGAAGTCAAGTGCTTTCGTGTGGCCTAAGCTGTAGCTCGATCGCGTTATCCATACAAAGTGTCATTCTTTGTTGCGATTGAAGGCCTACACATGTATTGGCCCTGAATACAGAGTTGTTTGTATAAAATCCCAAATAAAAATGGTTAAATCGTTGTTTTTGTTGTTGTAATATTATTTGATGACCGAAATTCTGCTCGTGACCGTGGGCCCATTTCTCTATTACGCCAAATTCATTCAGTAGGGGTTAATTAAAAGTTGGGTTTAGTCAAAAATCTTTTGAACATTTTTCTTGATTGTTCCAACCAGTATAGTTCCACCTACCTTTAGATTTGGAAGAACACATTTGTGTTAAGTCCTGTAATTTATATTTATGGATTGAAAGCTGATGAGTGAATTTATAAGGAAGAGAAACACAATGACGATGTCCAAAACAACCTCATGTTGCTCTCAGTCAAAGCGGTTAATAAAAATACTTGCGGTAGAAAGCCAATTAATACTGGGATAGGATGATACATTACAGGTACTTGTATTAAAATTATGTAGTTTTATTTACCTAGCCATGTGCAGATGAACGATATATAAAGAAAGAAAAAACCTACAGGTAAACGTAATCCAACATCATAAACCGGGATCATAACATATGGGAATCCCCAGCAGTACCGTGTGTCCCAAAAAAAAAAGCATACACTTGGTGGCAGGACGCTTCATCAAGTTTTGAACCAAAGCACGGAACTACTTATTATTTTGTTGTAATGTTAGATGGGACTGTTAGCTAAATATCCTGAAAGTTTATAAAGGTCGAGTCAATAGTTTTTAAGATATGGATCCAACAATCAAGGAACCCAGAGAACCCATTTACAAACAATGAGGAGTGGTTAAACCACAGGACTGACCAAATGAAGAAGAAAAAGAATGGCAAATACAATATTGATTGCAATCAACATTCTTTGCCCAAATTTCTTTGCAGAAACCAATCTTCTACTGGGTTCAAATGACTGCATTTACATAATATTATTTTTTTAATGATAAATAATATAAACATTAATGTATTTGTGATAAAAATATGTTTCAAGAAGATATGAACTATGACTATACAAACTCCACATTAACATTAAAATGATAAATGCGTTGGGCTGCAACTGCCTGTACTGAAAATACTGTTTACATTCTCAACTGTATGAAGTAAAAATATTGTTTTCAACACCAAAACTCAATAACCATATCAGTATATTCATCTGTATTAAATTTGGGTTCAGATAAACTCTGTGGTCACTAGTGCCATCACAAAATGATGAATAATGATTAGCTTAATCCAATGCAGTCTAGGTGGACAATACGAAGAGTTGTGTATCATAACATTCCTCGGATTCGATCTGGTAAGTGTGTTTAAAATGCATGTTTTAGCTGTTATACCAAGGAAACATTCCCCCCCCCCCAATGTTAATATTGTTGCAGCACAGTGTCTTTTAAAAAGGGGAAAATAGGGGTTGGAACTTACAGATTCATATTAGTGGTTCTGGGCGCAAACGTTTTACAGTGCCGCTTCAATTTGGTAAATGGATCCTGCAGGTACTGGCTTTCTGAGGGTCATATCTTAAAAAATACGTGACTCTACCCTTATGAACTTTTAAGGGATATTAGCTAACGGTCCCCATCTTTAATTTACAACAAAGGAATAAGTAGTCACATGCCTTTGTTCAAAACTTGGGCGCCTGTCACCAAGTGTTGCGGTTTTTTTGGGGGACACGCGGACACAACAGTGCCGTGAGTGGAAATTTGGGAGCCGCCTCGGCCGCCGCTGTCTGAGGGGGACGGCCGCAATTGGTAAACTATTTTTAATCACGCTCGCAGTCATTAAAACTTTTCATATACAGTTGGCAAAAATTAAAAAGTTTTGAAGCGAAATGGGTAATGGTTAACTTTTACTGGGGAGTAGATATAAGGCGGCTGAGATGTACAACATGGGTGCCAAGCTACAGGAATGATGAACCGCCCCTTCGGGCCCCTCTCCGAAGTAAAATTGTGAGCCCTTGATGTTAAAAGCTGAATTTGGCGGAGAGACTTGGGCCTTTACCAAGAGGAGGGACGTAATTTTTAGTTCGCCGAGCTCTGATAATTCTTTGATAAGGAGAGAAATACTAAACAAGGGGAACACTATCACAAAAAAATACTGTTTTACAATGGTTACGAGGAAGAAGAAATAATAGGGTAGGAGGGGATGAAAGCGAGCTCCCTATTCTGTTATAATGTGGTATAACGAACAGGATTCCCTGCAGGACGTAATTTAATCCGACGTAATTAAATCTGTAATATACAAAGGTACGAAACCCGTTACAGCTGCCATTAAAATAAAATTACCCACTGTGTGCATTTGTTTCGGAAATAACTGCGATATTCAACAAGCAACAGCACAGGATGACAGGAATTATTTGTTGCCAGATTTTTCTGTTTCTTAAGTTTGCCTAATTCGTTCACACATAGAAACATGTGAATTCATGCTCAGTCTGCATTTATCACGATGAGATGACACGTCCACTGCAAAAATAAGTTCTCAATCTCAACATCTAAGCCACGCCCCGGGTCATGCCCAGGGACTGCCCCGTGCAATTAGAAGTGGCAACCAAATCCAAGTTTTAAAATAGAGGTGGAGTGCCGGCCGTTAGGTCTACCAAATTTTAAAGTTTCTTCAAAAAATATGAAAAAAGTAAAAAATTAAAAAATAGTAATATAAATAAAATGTTTCTCCACCAAGCCCTTGACTTAGTTTTAATGTAACATAATTTTAATATGAATATAGAATTTAGTAATGGCGAATATGATTGGACAAAGAATTAACTTGTACCAGGTGAATTATTCATTACCCCAGTTCATTGCATGACGGCAGTGTCATGTCAGGGAATCCTAAGAATGCAGGCATCAACGCGACTCCGGAAAGCTTCCGAGTGTAGTTCCACTTTATATCTTAAAGTTTTGAAACTGCTTTCAATATGCATTATTAATAGCGGAAAGTTACACTTCAAAATGTTTGCGTTGGCCAGTGATGTGTAGGCATATAAGAGTAATAAGATCTGTAAATAACCTACACTGTTACCAGTCTGAATGGGACTGATTTTCTGTTAATCGTTGAGACGTGATGAAGTAAAAAAGTCGAGAATAAAAAGCGAGTTTTGCACAATGCACTGGAACCACGTGGCAAGGCAACTATTCCGAACTTATATAGCACATTTTTATTTAATTTTAGATAGCTGATGTTTTAATACGCGTGCTGTGGGATCATTTCAATCTGCAGGTAGGTCAAGAACTGAACGTGATCATGGAATTGACACCGTGGAAATGAAAGTAATTTTTAAAAATCGCGGGAGGAACGCCTGCTTAAAATCTAGATTCAATATTGCTTTGTGATTTTAAGCTTCAGCACATATTGAACTCGAAAGAACAAATTCACTCCTGGATCGCG
>JAMKCH010017809.1:0-24475 GCA_023653785.1 Ophioderma brevispina
AAACAACACTCGCATCTTGTCAATTAGGGTAATTCAGAAATAAATTTATCCTCTTAAAGCAACAACATTCAAAAAGCCTTCAGTCTTCATCAGGGGCTGTGATGAGAGTCATTATTTTGGAGTAAGGAGGCGCAAAGTGACCATTCCAATGTAATGGCAGAGTGCTGTCCATAGGGCAACACACGTCAGCGCTGTCCATAGGGGTAAGTCAGAGAATTTTTCAATCTACTCTTCTTAATCAAACAGATGGAAGCAATACAGTTATGAGCCTGACATTATAGCTGTTTTAACATATGCTATATCGAATCCTCAATTCGACAACTGAAATGGTAATTATGTTCCGTTTTCTTTTCGTTTTTGTGTCGCCTTCCTAAGGCAGGAAGACCCAATAGGGAGACACTGTCCACTGTTATGTCTGTTTTTGATGTCTGTTGGTGAATGTCTGTTTATTGTGTCTGTGTGAAAAGGTTACATTTTCCTGTAATATCCACATACTTTGATGATTTAAACCAAACTTCCTGTCCACAGGTGCAATTTGGCACCCCCATTTGTTGATGAGGGTCAAAGTGTCCCTCCAAGGTCCACGGTCCATGTGAGTCAGTTTGTAAAATAGGCTGAAAATGTAAAATTGACCATCATTTTAAAAAGTTGAATTTCAATTGGAACCAAACGTGCACCATGGTGCAACATTGGAGTCCTCATTTGTTGATGAGGTCAAAGTAATGTGAGGTCAATTTGTAAAATAGGGGCCGAAAATGGAAAATTGACCTCATCTGAAAGTTTTAATTTCAATTGAACCAAATTTGGTTTAATGGAGTTTACATGCAAACCCCTCCTTCTTTAGTGAGGTCAAAGGTCTCAACATATCAAAAGTCCAAAAGGTCTGGAGGCCTATCATTCACAAACTCGACGGCAGTCGACAACAATTGTCCGCGACCGATTATTTGGTCATCAAAAAGCCCCATTTCCCCAAGAAACTTTTGTTTTTATTGATTGTTGAACTGCTTTTGTCCTATTCAAAGCACCCTGGCCAATTGATCAATTTTGACAGCATCTTAATTGGAGTTCAACAATTGTTTGTTTTTTTTTGGAATACTGTCAAGGGATGAGAATTGGAAATCTTTCCCCCAAATACTCGTGTCTGCCATTGCAAACAAAATGTGCACTTTGCCGGAGCGGAAACTGACCCCCCAGTGTTAACAGTAGTGTACCACGAGGTCATTTGTTCAATCCCACCAAAGGCACATAATTTTTAATTAAGATTTGATTGTACAAATCGTACTAACATTTTTTGCCGAAATTGAGCATTTATATATTATTAAAAAGTAGGTATTATGCATTTCTTTATGATATACATTTCACGTGACAGTCTCAATTTCTTATTAATTTTAAGTAGGCCTATTTAGGTGTAGATACCACTTTGTTGCACTTCATATTGAAACAAAGTATAGTCAAAAGAACTATAATATACAAGGCTCAGTTTGTCATTTTCCCCATTACAGAACAAAACTTACGGATGCACATGGAAAGAGGGTAGTTGGGTTGACGTTAGACTTGAACACAGATTTACACTTTTTGATGCACAAAATAAGGTAAGAGTGATAAGCAGTGAAATTGGTAGTGTAAGCCATTATTTAATCAGAAAATCTTAAACACTTTTTTATATCATTTGTATGATTATGAGAATACAAAGAATAATTAAAACATCATTCAGCTGAATTTAGCATGACGAGAAAGCGGACCAAGGCGAAGTGACCAATACATCTACAAATCAGTAGTAGTAGCATAATGTTTTTTCAAAACCAAGCAGTCATGAATTTTTTACTTTGCAGTCTTTGAATTCCGTACCATCATACATTGACTAGTTAAACCCTCCAAGTCATGGCTCAAACTATGGATTTAGATACTTAAACTTAAAGGATATCATCACGCTACCTTTGCTTATTGTTCTCGCTGGGTTGATGGGAGCCGCCATGTTGCCAACAATAAGCCGGTGGTAGATGGAATATTAAAATGCGAAGGACAGACGTATTTATCGTACTGTCACTATGAAACTATAACTGAATTTTAAAAAAAAGTGGGGTTTTTGGGACTAAAAATGTCAACCGAAACGCTATCAGCATGTATGCTCAAGTAGAGCCATTCATATTGAGTCCCTCAATGCACATCTATACAATCACTTTGAAATTCCCTGATAAACTACAATTGAGACCTTAAATGCGTACCTTGGAATGACACTATTTTGCCTATATGGCCAGCTGAGCGGTGATGTGGGACAGTGGGACTCCAATTGGTTTACTCTTCATTGTGATACTGTGGTAAATCTTTACATCGAAGTGAGGAGCCTACTTGTTATTTGTATTGAGGTTCATCTGTGAAGTAGTTATTTCTTTGTTAGAATACATCACTGCAGATGGGCGTCGAGTTCAAATGCCTACAACCCTATTAGACATGTTAGATACTCCGCAAAGGTAAATTACTTTGTTTGGACAATCATCATGGACACGCTATAGACATGAACGTAGCAATGGCCCGAGATGGCCGAAATGTCACTATGGCCGTGAGATCAATTGGCAAGTAAACAAGCCCCCTGCGGGTTCGGGGTTAGAATTGCCCGATGTTTCCCTGCATGTCGTAAAGGCGACTAAATGGGGCCCCCTGCGGTTCGGGGTTACGAATTGGCCAGATGTGTTCTCTGGCATGTCGTATAGAGGCGACTAAAAGGGGCCAACTCGTCTGTTTAATTTGACATCAGACGGGTTGTTTTAAATTTAGGATTTATATATTGTTTAAGGATCGCTAATGTGTATTGTATATTAAGATTTAATCTGTATTACTTGTATAAATTAGTTTATAATTGTATTAATTAACTAAATACATCCATATTACGTTAACATGAAACATACCATTTGTCAATTTGTACATATGTAGACCACCTATTTACTCTGTACGACTATTAATGTTTCAAATTACTGTAATTGATTTATCCCTTATCTTGTAGTTTGGATTTTTTTTTGATAATGGATGGGTGATGAACTTTGTCATCAGTGTATATGGTGTATACCGTAAGTTAATAATTTGGAACAGTGTATCTTTGTGAGCGTATCTCTATTTGTATTATATTCAATTGGGTTAATCTTATTTTATACATGGATGGGTGATGATCTGGTTCATCATGTATGATGTGTATCTATTACAATTGCTGTAATTCCAAATTGAATGTTGTGTCTAGAATTTACTGTGGTGTATGTTTTAATAAAATGTTTGTTTACTAGAATTTACTGTGGTGTTATGTTTTATAAAAGTTGAATGTTTTAATCTTAATGACACGATATAACACATTGTGTGTGCGTTGTCGTTAAACTTTAATACTCACTCACTCACTCATATGTAAACTAAAAATTAGCGTGTGATGTCCATTAAAGAATTTAACATTTTTGATGTGAGCTAAATTCTGGTGAAAGGCACCCTTTCAATGGATTTCCACATTGGAACTAACATATCTGTCAAGTAATTTCCTCCCTCCCTATAATTTTTATAGTCTCTAACTTTGATTCCATTACAGTCTGTTATTTGGAGGTACCGATTCTCTCAACTCAAAGGTTCTTCAGATGATGGCCAAGCCAAAGTCAGACTTCAATTCCTCAACAACACCACAGGACAGGTGGAGTTACAGGTATTCACATACTCTAGACTACGGTGGTGCGCAAAGTATTTACCCATGGTGTAGTCTGTGTCACAGACTGCAAAAGATATTATCTATCTGCGTGAGAGATTAATGTTATCAGTCGCCCCATAGAGAATGTGTGTAAATGAAAATCAATCTTAAATATCTCAGAAAAATGAAGGGGTTCTATGGATATTTTTGCATCAGTGTGTCAGAAATTTTTTCTTCCGAGAACATCCCTCAATTGGGTCTGAACCTATAGAACCTTTTGAGAAAATTGAACATGTCTATCGGTAGTTTTTTACACACAATCTCAATGGGCTCTGACGAGCACCAAACATTTTCCACATTGGCTAACGTCCCTAGTGCTGCTAATTTAATATCACGCTCAATACTTTCCGCACCGCCATAACTCCTAGAACCCCTCATATGTTAAGCCCCCCCGGGACTCAAACCAACGGCACCACTGACCGCATGAACGTTACCAAGCTTTGCCAAACACGCGGACAACTATGGCACGCCATGGTGGTTATGACATGTTTCCCCATCGTATGGTGGTTCTATCCCAGTGGATATCGTATTTGTGATACAAACATGATTGGTCGCAAAAACTGTATTACAAAAGGGGTTCACATCTATGTTCGCCGGGCGCGTGCCATATTTGTCCGCGGTTTGGTAACGATCATTACGGTCCGTATCAACAGATTGAGTGACGCCCACCGGGTGTTAAATCCTTGGAACACATTCATTCGTTGATCATGTGGGTAATGTAAGCTAATCCCGGACCATGTTTAAGAGATGAAATATTGTACCTCTGGGCGCATTTCCTTTTCAGTTTTCTGGATATGCAGGGCAATAGTTAAATAATAGAATAAAAACTAGAAACCATTGGAGTTATTTTCAAATGCCCAATAACCTTGCTTCCATTCATCTTTTTCTTCTAGGAAATGAATGGCCAAACCTAAACACGTACCTCATCTTGTAGTTACTGTCCATTTTTCGTATTCACTGTGCACACAGTTCATTCAATAGGCCTATGACCTCTCACGCGTACTCTGTGATTAACGCATAGGACATGGAGAAAACTCACGTCGTTGCGAGGAAGGTGCTCCAGGGATTTTCTATGCGTATAAGCTCTAATTGTAGAAATATTTATCATCAATAACATATGTGAATTTAATTATTATAAGAACAGCGAACAATCGAAAATGGTTCATTTATAAGAGTGGTATGTTTGGTAGGGTATATGCTAACTCTATGTTAAAATCACAGTGATTTCTGTGCAGATTCCAGAGAGCGCATGGACAAACGTTAGACCTATACGCTTTCGAGAAGCGACAACAAAGATAATCTTATTTTCTATAAGGTGGTGTAATTTGGTTGACATACGGTACTGAAGAAATAAAAAAAAAAAAAAAATTCCGAAAACGACTATTTCTAACAAGGCCTTTTCCACATTGTAAAACATGCCTAATTGCCATGTTCTGCACACAGTGTGTGGGTAATCACTCATCCATAGCATGTCATTGATCGTGATTGGATGGTGCCCTGTGAAGTGGGAATCATTTTACATACGATCAAACCTTCGATGGATTCGTGTCACAATGATTCGGTTGGGTGGGGCCAAAAGGTCGAGGAGGCCCGTTTACAGTGGACACTAACTGCCCCTATTCCTTTCATTGTATGCACACATTCATATCAGCCACTAGCCTCCGTCGATCCTTCATTTATGCGCAGTGCCTCCTTGCTACCAGGTGACTTAGGATGAAAGAACATCAAGATTTCTACGGAGTCTATAGTCAGCCTGTTAAGCTACCACCATGTATTTTAAAAAAAAAAAAAAAAAAAATGCGGTTTTCTTTTGCACCTGTTTGTCCAATAAACCTTCGAAACGTTCTCGGTAGGTGGTCTACAACCGATCCAGTGAAATTTGAGAGAAATTTGTATCCTAAAAAATCTCCTCCTGTCACTTTAATATGCACGCTCATATTTCTCCACACCGCCGTAACTCTAGACCCTCATATGTTAATCCTTGGAAACAGCATGCATTCTGTATGATCCTATGTAGGGTATGTAAAGCTATCCCGTACCATGTGTAGAAAGTGATATTTTTTACTCTGGGCGATTTCGCTTTTCAGTTTTCTTGGGCTATGCAGGGTCATATTTCAAATAATAAGACTAAAAACTAGAACCATTGAGTTATTTTCAATGCCCAATAACCTTGCTTCCATTCATCTTTTTCTTCTAGGAAATGGAATGTCCAAACTCCTAAAACGACTCAGCTGCATTACGTCCATTTTCCCTATTCACTGTACCCACAGTGCATTAATAGGCCTATGCCCTGTCACGCGTACTCTGTGCTTAACGCATGGACATGAGAAAACTCACTCGTTGCGAAGGAAAGTGCTCAAGGGATTTTCTTCGTAGAACTCTATTGTAGAATATATTATCATCAAATTAACCAAAAAATATGTGAATTTATTAGATAGACATTCAGAAAAATCCGAAAATGGTTCATTTTAAAAGAGTGGTAATTTGGTAGGGTATAATGCAAACTCTATGTTAAAATCACCAGTGATTTCTGTGCAGATTCAAGAGAGCGCCATGGACAAACGGTTAGAGCCTAACTCTTCGTAGAAGCTGACAGCCAAGATTATCTTATTTTTCTATAAGGGTGTGTAATTTGTTGACATACGGACTGAAAAATATCCGAAACGACTTTTCTAACAATGCTTCAACATGTTGTAAAACAGGCCTATTCCAATGTTTCATGCCACCCAGTGTGTGTAGTCACTCATCCATAGCATGTCATTGATCAGTGATTGGATGGTGTCCTGTCAAGTGGGAATCATTTACATACTATCAAACTTATGCTGGATTCGTTTCACAATGATTCGGTTGGGTGGGCAAAGTCGAGGCCCTTTTACAGTGGGGGGGGGGGGGGGGGGGGGGGGGGGGGGGGAAACCCCACTACAACTGACACTATGTCCTTCATTGTATGCACCATTACTAGCAGCCAAACTAGCCTCCGTCGATCCTTCATTTAGCGCAGTGCCTCCTTGCTACCAGGCGACTTAGGATGAAAGAACATCGTCAAGATTTCTACGGGTGCTATAGTCAGCCTGTTAAGCTACCACCATGTATTTTGCAATAATCAATATCCCAGAATCAATCAAAGCTGTATTTGGTTGCTAAGTTCAGGGATCAACGAAGCAACTATGGATTTCAATATGCTCCTCCACCAGGGACAACAGTTTCAGTGCATTGCACTTAACTGCATTGACATGAACTTACCTTGTGTTATCTGAGGTTATCATATATCATACCCAAAAACCGGGGGTGTATTTCCTAAACATTATGAATGAAATCACTGACTGTGCCAAGGAATTGAGATTTTTCTAGCTCATAGTAAGAGAAATGTGTGGCTTGGAGCTGGGTTGTATTTTTGATAAAATGTCACTTTATTTGTTTTTGGAGAGTTACTAGTTTAGTGGTGGGTGGTGGGCCTTTATATTTGTATCCTCATTTTCAAACCACACACGCAATCATTACACTGCTGATTTCCTTTACCCAATGTTGACTTGGAAATATAGGCAATTTCCATTCTGAGAAGTGGAATGCCCCAAATACCTATTTTAAGAAAGCACCCCTAAAAAGAAAATGGTCTCAACCATGACCCAGGTCACAACCCTGTCGGCCATTACTCTTTCTCAGTTCCGTTTTGGCCGCCTTACCAAACGGGTTACTGCGTTTACCAGCAAGCTCCACTGTCATATCACCAAAATTAACTGAGCTTTTGATACTGGACTAGTTGTCCGTCCTCTACGGAAATACTCCCTACTACTATACATAACTATCTGGGATTATTACTGGTTATATACTTGATTTATAACGCTCTTTTGGATGGGAATAAACAGCGACTTTTTACGCCGTCGGAGAGCTTTATTGTGTATCCTTGTTTTGCCGCCGTGCTGTCATGTGATCCTTTTAGCGGAAAGAAGGTACAAAGGCAGCCATTGCCGCAGTTTTTCGTGCTTTGGATGCCTTTGCTTTTTTGTGAGCCTGTTTCTGTTTGCTGTAGTTGCCATACTATCAATAAAACAGTCTTTTGGGTGAGTGTGTCTATTATTTTATTCTTACGCTTGTTGTATTTTAATAAAATATGTAAAACTGACTTTGGAAAATTCTTTACCGTGTGTGACTTTGTTACCGCGACGGTATCTCTGTCTCCGCGTTGGCGGATTGGGTGTCTTACCCGGCTCGCCTTTGTTTTTAATCGCTCGTTTTCGTTCCGGCACGCGCGGCCCAATCTGGCTCGCTTCACCCCACTTTTTCAGCGTCTTTTGCGTTTGCCGTCCCGCGACCCCGCTTTTGCCGGCGTTCATTACGGGTCTTGTCTTCCGCTGTCGCTCCGTTGGGTGCTTGTTCTTTTGCGGTGCCTTTCTGTTTCAATGGTTTTCGCCATTGAACACAGTTTCCCTTTTTATGTTTCGCTATGGGAAGGGTGGGGGGTGGTTGTTCGGGCTCCGGTCCGAAGTTCTTCCAAGGCGGCCCCGCTGCTTTGGGGGCACCTAAGATGTTTGTAGCTTTGGGCACTTCATGGCGTGTTGTTGGGCGTTTTCTCTCTCGGGAGTTCGCCCGTCTACCCCTCGCTACCGGCCCTGGCTCGCCGGCCTAGCCCTAGGGGGCTTCTCCGGTGCATGCTAGCCGCGGTCTGCTCGCCCTTTTCCTTGGGGAGTTTGGCGCTGCAGACATTCCGGTTACGGCAGCCCCCCCCCCCCCCCCCCCTTCGTTGCTTCATACGTGCTATTTGGCCGGCTCCCTCGGGGCCTCCCCCCGCCTGGCTAGCAGCGCCGGCGCTGGCTCGCCCTGATTTAGCTCGCTGCTTTATCGGTGCAGGCCAGCCTTTTTCTGCTCTGATCTCTCCCTGTGGGATTGAGCGGTTGCAGTCCGTCCGGTGGCGTTGTGTTGGCTATGGTGACGCCCGGGTTTCCTCGGGCCGATCCATCGTCAGTACCGTCACCCGGCGCTCGTGGTTAGGGTCTCGGACTCTGCGACAGCTGGCGGGTACCGGTCTCGGGGGCTTGAGCCCTGAGGTGGTTTCCTCGGGGCCCCATTACGGGGCGCCGCGGGTGTCCGTTTATGCTCACTGCTCCCGCATGGCGAGCCCTGCTATCCGCGCGTTGTCAATCTGGCTCGTGCTGCATTCTTCACCAGCCCTTCACGGGCTAAGCTGGGCGCGCAAGCGCTTCGCAGTTTGGTCCCGCTCACCGTTCCCCCTGGCTGGCATGTTGCCTTGGCCCTTGGGGTGGGAGCCCTCTCACCTTGTGTAGTCCCGGGTTACCGCGTCTATTCTCCGATGTTTTGCTCTAACTTCTGCATGCAGGGTCCCCCATTTTGGGGGTGCTCCCTGCCCTGCCTCTGGCGGGCCTACCCGCCTCGGCCTGGGCATGGGGCGCATCCTTCCGTGCTATAGCCTGCAGCTTCGCCGGGTCCAGACCTTATCCTTTATGCACTCTGCCCCCCGCTTCGCTGGGGTGCTTTCGCTCTCGGGCTCCCTTTGGAGCTGGTACCTCGGGGCCTTGTCTGCTAACCACTCCTATGGGCTTTTCACTCCGGGGTCGCCCTGGCCGCTTCCGTCGCTGCTCTTTTGCGGCTGACTATTGCGGCCTCGGTAGCCTAGCTCCTTCGAGGTGCTAATCCGGGCCCGTTTTGTGCGCACCATCGGGGACGTGAGGCCAGTAGGCCTGGGCATTAGGCCTTGGCTGTCCTGGCTCTTCAGGCTCTGGCTGTTAGGCTACTGCTACTAGCCTGGTCCACTGTCTCCCTTGGGGAGCTTGGGCTCGGGCTTTGATGCAGCTTCGCTGCTCCCCCCACCTGGTGATCATCGGGCCTAGCACCGCTTCCGAGTCGGGCCTAGTTGACAGTTGCCGTCTGGCTTTATTCTCTGTTCCCCCTTGGGGTCTCGACCATGTATCCAGCTTGGGTGTGATACTGGTCTTGGGTCTTTAGCCCCCGACTTCCTGGGGGTCGTGGCCTTTAGCCTTGTCGGTCCTTTGACTTTTGCCTTTGGCTAGGCTAGACTTTCATCGCCTAGCCTTGCTACTCGACTTAGACCTTCATCTCCATTCGGGGTAGCTGGCCCGGATTCTTTCCTCGCAGCTTGGTTGGACCCTTGTCGGGCCTACCTGCCTAGGGCCTGAGCCCTGTGCTTGGTGTATTACTTGGCCCACTTCGGGGTTTTTGAGGCCTGTGCCTTATGCCGTCTGTTGTGGCCCCTCCAGGGCTTCACTGGGCCGGCCTAAGCCTGGGGTAGGGGCTTTATGCCCTTCTCCCTTGTACGGCTTAGCGTCGGGCCTTGTTCCGGCCAGCGGTTGGGCTCGTCCGGGCCTGCGTTGGGGCTCGTCCGGGCCTAACGCGGTTCCCGGGCTTAAGGCCCAGGGTGTGCTCCCGATTCGTCGGGGGTCTGTCTTAGGGGTTTCCCCCCTCCCCTCCCGGTTTGCAGGCTCCCCTTGTTCGATCTCTGCATTGCGGGTTTCTTGCCACGCCATCTGTCTCAACTGTGCTGCCTAGTGGAATCCCCGACGGGGTATGCCCTTGTTTGGTGGTTTCTCCGAACTCCGCCTTCACAGGTGGATTTCTCAGTTGTTCTTGGCCGTTGACTTGGGGTGCTTGTCTTCCCGCCGTGCCTTGCGAGTGGATCTTGTGCTTTTTCCCATTGTACCCTCGGGGTCCTGGGGGCGTTGGTTGCTCTGGCTCCTGTCTTTTACGACCTTGGAGCCCTTGACATGGTGGTCTGCCCACTTCCGACGGGGGATTTTTATCCCCTCTAAGTCTGTGACCTGAACTTTAAAGTCGGTTGGAGCTTCTCTCGCTCCCGGGTGGAAGTGTCTCTGGGGCGTAACCCCCGTTGTGAGTCAGTCTTCCATGTCTGACGTCTGAGTTTGGTTGACGAGTTGGTTTACCCCTTTTCTCATCTTTGGTGATCCTTAATCGTATCTCTGCCCGGTTTCGGGTAAACCTCTCCGGTGGCTTCTTCTTCACTTTCTTCTCCTCGGAAGATATGTTTCGAAGCCGCTATGCTTTCCGCGGACCTCTTCTTGGGGGCATCCTTATGCCGAGCGGAGTTAGGCTACGCAGCTACTTTTTTGCCTCCTCGATACCGATTTGTCGTCGGCCCATAATTCCTCATGTTGGATCTTTCTGTCCATCTACGACTTTGTCACCTCTCTCTGCTTGCAGTTCGCCACTGGTTAGGCTCTGCTCGGGCTTCCCAGCTGGTGGGGGGGGTGGTAGTGAGCTCTCGGCTCGGGTCGCCTCTCGTGGCTCGATCTCTTTTTGTTGTGTTTTTCGTGTGTCCTGCGAGCTAACTCTGGGTTTCTCCCTCTGGAGACTCTCGGTGGTTTACCCACTTTGTCTACCTTTCGGGTCAGGATTGTCTCTGGCCCGATCTGGGAAGGTGCTAGTTTATCATTAGCTCGACTAGCTCTTCGGTTTTCCGGTTCTGGTGCCGCGGCTCCCGGTATTGCGGAGGTCTGCCTCGTTTCTTTCCTCGGTGTTCTGTTCTACCTCCGAGTTGAGGCCTGATCGGTCCCTCCATCTCCTGGCTGTGGCAGTCTGAGGTGGGACTTTTTCCTTATTTTTGAGGTTGTTTGTCTGCTCTCCGATCGTCGTTGTCTGGATTTTTCGGTCGACTAGCTCAGCCCTACCACAGCCTAGTTGTTCGGTCGCCTTCGGTTACGTTGATTCGTTCCATTGACTCCTGCAAGGCGTCCCGTTCTGATCCAAGCTAGTTCCCTCTTGGGATCTGAGTTCTATCGGCGAGTTCTTGGCGAAGCCCCCAATCGTCCTTTGGATGCGGCGTCGCTCTAGCCCTCGCCTTTATTAGTCTTTCGGGTCCCTTTCCGTCTTGGATTAGCTCTGAGATTTCCTTCTCCTTGTAGGTTCTTCCGGGTCAGGGTCGGACTTATATCTCTCACTTTCTCACCCTCCACGGGGGGGGGGGGGCTGGGACCTTTAAAAGCCTTCATCATTCGCTCAACCTTTATCTCCCCCGGGGCCTCTCTCCGCGGGTTCTTCTGTGTAGTGTTCTGATCGGACCCCCTCTCTAGGGGCCTCCGCTCCTCCGTTTTTTTTGGGGTTAGCTTCTTTGCCCCGCGTCTTTACGCGTGTCGGCCTTGCGCTTCCTCTGGTTCCTCCTCGGATCCTCAGTTGTTCGCAATGCTGTGAGTCCCATTGTTCTCCGCCTTTGCCGGGGTGCTTCGGGCTCTTTGTCCAGGGGCCTACGTCGCACTCCAGTCTCTGCGAGCTCTTCCTCTCCCCTTTTCCTTAGGCTTGGGTTTCTCTGCGGGATCCGCGGCTCTGGCTCTCCTCCAAAAAAAACTTTGGCCATGTCTTTTAATCACTTATAAAGGCTAAGGTCCCTTTTACTCACCCCTGGTGTCCTCCACTGTCTAGGTGAGTTTTGGGCTTCCTGAACTTTTAGGAATCTAGATCCATGTGTTTTTGGGCTCTCGCGTTTTTGGTCTACCTTGTGACTGCATCCTAGGCTGCCTCCGAAAATTCATGTTCCACCTCCGACTACTGAGTGTGCTAGTCTGGTGTTGCTTGAAATTATTCATTCAATGGGGTTAATTCATATATTTCAGTCAACATTGGTGTAAAGGACATCACTCGTGTAATGATTTAGTTAAAACCCATTATGGTTTTATAAATCATATACTGAGGCCTGATTTCCTTTCCACTGTTGATTCCCGCTTCCAGCCCACCCCACACCATGAAATATTGCCTGCGCCGTGTGGGCTCTGGCAAAACGGAATTGGAAGAGTATGCGCCGACAGGTGTGACCGGGGTCACTGTTGAGACCATTTTCTCTTTTTTGGGGTGCTAAAATAGGTTTTTATTTGGGGCATTTTTCCACTTCTCAGAAGGGAATTGCATATATTTCAGTCAACATTGGAAAGGAATCAGGCCTCATTTATTGTTTATAAAACATTATGTGTTTTTAAACTATTACAAATTGCAATGTAGCAAAAAAAAAGATATTTATGAACATCTATTTTGATGTTGTATTCTTTTTATGATTTCAAGTAATTTTTATTTGACCTATTCCAAATATATATATCATGAAGTTTGAAACTTCCATCAAAGCATGAAGCCAGATGTCTCGAAATAAATATCATAATTCTAAGTTAGATCAAATTTAAGTAAATATGTCAATTACAACATGGTGATCAGAAATGAGTTTAATGGTTTATTTACACATTATTTAATGGTACTTTGATGTGCTCCAAAAAAGTGTAAAATGTTACAAAGGGCATCAACTGTTAACTTGGATTTAAAACTACTGCCTGTACCACAAATTTACAATTTATTTGGAAACACTCTTTCAATTTCACAACAGCTCATGAGGAGTTTTGGCATGCTTCAAAGTTTTTCAGGTAATGGTCCCCATCAATCAATTTGGGGACCAGGTGAGTCCCTGACAGCCTCACTTTGAGCATTAAACATTGTATTGAGGAAGAGGGGTTGCTTTTCTCTCAAATTGGATAACACTGACAAATATTTTTCCATTATTGTAGGTTGATGTTGTATGGAGTGAATAATTAGATAAACTGACAATTTCTTTTTCTATACTCCTTGTACATATACAATGTTTTTAAACAAGTTATAATAACTAATCACAAATGAAAGAGATAATATATGAAAAAAGCAACATCCACAAAAACAAATATAATTCTATATTCCATATATGTGAAAATTATGCTTAAAAAGAAAGGTTTGGTCTCAAGCTTCCTGTTTTGCAATGGTGGTACAAAATCACATTTGCAGCATTTCTTTAAAGAGATTTTTACGTTTTAAATGTTAAAAAAACACAAAAATTGGGGCGCAAGCAGACGAAAATAAAAGTTGTCCCTAAAATGAGTTCAAAAGAAATTCCATGTAGCGCATACCTTTTCTGACTAAAAAGTGCATAGCGTTAGGTTTTGAGCTACAACAAGTTGAGACAAACTCTTTTTTTTGGCATTATGAAAACGAGTATGATGAAGATTTTCAATCAGCCATATGGAACCTACACAGAAATGAATTTGATAACTATAATTAATGCATATTTTATCAGGTATTTTAAACAAATGTTTTAAAATAAAAATAACAAATCACATGAATACATTAACATTTCAATGTACTCTCAATTTCACCATAATGAATTGCTTACCAATGACCTTCTCTTTTTTGTGCTCGCTTTTCGTAATTACATGATATGTATATCAAATAACTGACATGGTTGTCATAAAATATCACAGATTTGGACAAAGTTAATGGCAAATAACTTGCACCCATTATTTTTCCTTCATTTTTAAACCAAATGTAACCAATTTTTTGCTTGCAATGAAAGTTGACCTCAAAGCTGTGGATCCTTTGTATGTAACATTGAGGACCCCCAGAAGTACAAAGTGAACTGTTACCCACCAAAACAGGACCTACAAGAAGTTTGGAAGAATACCGGTTGTTAGATAAATATTAAAAGGTTTATGCACTTGTAGCAGTTTAATAAACAAATGGATTTCAAGCAGAAATGGACAGGAGGTACTTTTTTCTATACTCTACTGATTTGCTTACAAAGTTAACACTATATAGACTTTCAAACTCCTTCCAGAAAGATAAATTCTCAGTGACATTTGTCAAACTGTTCCATATTGCAAATCAAAATTATGACTCAATTACAATGAAAGGAGAGAGAACTAAACCTTTTCTAAAACCCTATTTGTTTCCATTGGTTGTCCTTAAAGCGCAAAGTGTTTTTTCTTCTTAAATTCTGTTTTTTTCTGACCATAATCTAACCTAAATCTACCTAAATCAGAAGTGATGGCCGTAATAGTGTGTTTACATTTTGGCCCTAATCCCAATTCATGGATGTAACCACTTGGTGGAATATTTGTTCTGTATTTTGAGTGGAATAAGGATAACATCATAAACCATCATCCCTGTGAAAGATTTGATAATGGTTATCAAAAGTATTGAAACGAGATCTATTTTGTGTACTAAAATCATATCAGTTTACTGTAAAGCAAAGATTTCAAAAATTAAGTAATCAGTATTCATATATGCACTGGAATTCATCTCCCTATTGGGTTTATTTTGCCAAATGAAATTAAATTATAATCACCAAAGTATTGTGTTGATATGACCCGAGATTGAATTCTATCACCAAAGTATTGTGTTGATTTTGACACACTATTGAATTCTATCACCAAAGTTTTGGAGTGACTTTGACATGGAATTGGGATTATTATTCAAAGTCTTTTTTTTGATGTTGACATGAGATTGGAATTATATTACCAAATTATTGTGTTGATTTGACCCGAATTGAATTCTATCACCCAAGTAGTGTTGTTGATTGACATGAGATTTGGATCTATAATATCACCAGCATTGTGTTGATTTAACATGAGAGTGGATTATATCATCATTAAGTATTGTGTTGATTTGACATGAGCTTGAATTATAACCACCTAAGCATTGTGTTGAATTTGCATAGGAAAAATGAATTTTTAAACACCAACTATTGTTGACTTGGACATGAGGATTGTATTCTATCACCAAGTATTGTGAATATTTGACATGAGATTGGATTATATCACCAACGGCTTGTGTAGAATTTGACATGAGCTTGGATTATTCGCAAAGTATTGTGTATATTTGGACCCCAGATTGGAATTATATCACCAAGCATTGTGTTGAATTTGACATGAGTTGAATTATACCACCTAGCAAGTGTGTTTGATTGACCTGAGATTGAATTTTATATCACCAAAGTATTGTGTTGACTTGACATGAGATTGGATTCTATCACCAAAGTATTATGTTGATTTGACATGAGAGGATTATATCACCAAGTATTGTGTAGATTTGACTGATGAAGATTGGAATTATATCGCCAAAGTATTTGGTGGTAGATTTGACACAAGATTGGATTATATCACCAAAGCCGTGTTGATTTACATGAGATTGGATTATATCTCCAAAGATTGTGTTGATTTGACATGAATGGAATTATACCACCTACACTAAGGCATTTGTGTTGATTTGACATGAGCTTGAATTATATCACAACTATTGTGTTGACTTGACATGAGATTGGATTATATCAGCACCACAGCATTGTGTGGATTTGACATGAGATTGGATTATTCACCAAAGTACTTTGGGTTATTGCATGAGATTGGATTATATCACCAAAGTCTTGGGGTTGATTTGACACGAGATTGGATTACTATCACAACTATTGTGTTTGGAAGATGACATTTGTTGTCAGCTTCAGCTGAAGGGTATTAAATTTATATAAAATGCAGACCTTAGAAACTTCTGAACACGATGAACTTAGAATACTATAGTAGTTCCAACCCATCGTGTCACCTCTAGTCTTTCCGGGTATACTATTGAAAATGAGGGGATGTGCAGTGGATGGAAATTAAAATTCCACGCTAAAATCTATTGAAGCATTAGCTGATAGCGGAGAAAACAATTATGTGCTTAACGAAATCATTCAATTCAACGTAACGCATACATTATTACTATCTATATGCATTTCAGCTTTCACGTTTTCAATAGCGATGTTGCGTCTCCCGTCGTCACGGTACTCATACAATAGGCTTCGTTTCAAGTTATCTGCTGCCGCCTCACAAGAGCCTATTGTATGAGTACCGTACGACGGGGGCCCCCAACATTTGCTAATTAGGACTGTTGCGACATGAAATTACTAAAAACATTTGTCTTAGTTTGGAAGAATAACTTAATAACAGAAGTACCAAAGCAAAGCATCCTGGCAACAATGTTACCAAGAAGCAAATCTATAAAGGTATAAAACTTGGATTACCTATGACCATACCCCACCGTTCTAAAGCTTAACACTAGCACTAGGCCCGCTCTATTCATGAAGATACCCTCAGGGCCATTCATAACCCTACGTGTTAGACTAACTCATGCATATATGTCTTACTTAACAGATAAAGACCTTTTCTTAAGTTTTACAACACAGTTCTTTTTGACATAATTGGTCCGCTCAACATGACATAGTATCACAATAGATTACGACTGGTTTTGGGACAGACCTCAGATTTACCTATTCTTAAACCTAGCCAACCAGCTTCTCAAAATTATTTTTATTGAATAAAGGGTTTATGTTTCGCTTAAAATTAATTACAACATTTGTGATATTAAACAAATAGTGTAATCTGTATCATATGTAAAATAATATTATATATATATTTGGTACTTTTTTACAGAAATGGTGACCAAATTAAAATGATTGTTGTATTGCCTGTAGTGAGTATTTGATGCTTTTGGATTTTTAGTAAGCCTGTAAAGTTTGACAGTACAGCAAAACGTTTTCAGTAGGTTGGCCAATGGCCCTGTCATCTGCAAAGTTTTAAAAAATCTATTTTTTGTGGTCAAAAACCTGAGGATCTACGAAAATGGCGTCTTAACGAGTAACCAAATCCGGCCAGAAATCCATCAGAAGTGACGTAAAGCTGGGTTAAGGCTTGGAATGGACACTTTGCATTATCATCATAGTTTAAACATTTGGCATTTATACATATTTTTGTATTATTTGGTGCTTGTTTTGATTATGTTTGTTTCATATTTTACAAAATACAAATGATTACAGCTCAAAGCCGTTAATTGCACTTTGGATGTTTTAAATATTTTTTCCTCAAAAAACAGAAGATACATGATTAACAAAGATATGTAGATATAGCACAGTATTGCATTCATGTTTAATGATATTGATAATATTCCCCTATTACACAGTTACATACTTTTTGTTTTATACTGAAGGAACAAATCAGCACTTTTGAAGTTTGATTCTCAGTGGTTGATATTACAGACTCAAGGTTTCCACTGATTCTCAGTGTTTGATTAGAAATAATTGGTACTATGTTCATGTTTTCAAGAAATATGTGTCGGGCAATCAAAAACATGAATAATGGGCGAGCGAAGCCGAGACCCATTTTTAATGTTTTTACTGCCGAGGATACATTTTCCGGCATAAGCCATAGACATCGAACCTTTGTTTCTATTCTAATACCTAAAAAACGTTAAATAAATAAGTCAAGCACAAATCGCAGCTTTGGATGTGTTAAAAATATTTTTCGGCTCAAAAACAAAAATGACATGAACATAACATGATTAGACATAGCTCAGTATGCATTCGTATTTTGTGATATTGATATATTCCCTACTACACATTACGTGCGTTTTTGTTTCAGAAGCAACAAATCAGCAATTGAAGTTGGGATTCTAGTGTTGATTTTAAAAACTTTCCAAACACGTTTCATTGATTCCATTTTCTTTATTGTATTGACTATTCCAAGTTAAATCCCCTGTGGAAACTTAACCTTAATATTCCCCAAAGAGGGGGTGGTATTTCAATGTAATTACCCATGTATTAATCCCCTTGTAATTCCCCTACTGGCTATGCATGGAAGAAAGAGATAGAAGGAGCACGTCGACTTCCACCATCGGATTTTAATATGTTTTATCCATTCACTCGCACAAAAGAAGGATTCAACAGCGACCGTTTGGATCGTAAATCCTCTGCCGCAATCGATGATCGGAGAGCAATCATTCCTGGTAGAATTTTTTGAAAACTCTAGTCAAATCCGTGTGGAAACCTTTACTAAATCTTCCACGCTCAGACAGTGAGGTTCCCTGCAAAGCAACATGGAATCACCATGGAATCAACTGAAAGTTAGAGGCAGTCACGGCTTCAAAACCAATATATCATTGTTTAGAAAACGGTTCTAACCATAACAAACCTGGCAAAACCAGTGACAACCTATGGTTAAGTTCTGATGTTGTCCCTTAAGAAATACTGTTTTAATCATATGCGATCTTCTACCTCAAGTGATGATAACAAGAAGTACATGTTCTAAAAAGAGCAGGGGGTGCCTTTGACGCTCACGCCAGTTGAACCACTTTTCAGTGCTTAGAACAATAGAGGTTCTAACTGGAAGAAGCGGGTGGAATTTGCTCATGAGCAACTGTTTTTGAGTAAAAATACTTGCCCTTAGTAATTAAAACGCAATGTATTCTGGTTTATGAGTCACATCCTTCAAAACTCAACTGGCATTGAACAACTAGCTCTAATAATCCTATTCCTACTTGAGAATAGCAACTTGCATCAAATATTGGTTGACTCACAGAAAGTGGACCCACTCTGGAATCGTGTCGCACAGGTGAACCACCTTGTTGCCGAGTCACTGTTGGTTCATTGCTCATTACCTGACTCACTTACCAGTCATATTCTTCTAAATGTGAGTCAATTAGAGGTAGTGACCTAAGCTTTGTCAGGTCAGGACTTTAGTCTACCTATGACCCATGATTCTGGAGGAAATATGAAAAGACAGTATTTTATATCATATTAATTAACATTTAACATTTTTGAGTGTGAATAATTCAGGCCACCACATTAATAATTTTACTTTATTTTGCCAATGATTTGTTCTCTTATGAGAGTAAATGTAGCATGGATACTGCTACAAAAATACTCTCAAGGTCATTGTGTAATGTGCAACATATGTGTTGGTAATGTCTAACAAAGTCTCCAACCTGTGAAGAGTACTGTTTAAAAAAGGTATCTGTCACTGAAGAAGGGGTCTGTAATTGATAAAATCAGCAGTGGTGCTGGGAATGTCAAAATGCGTCCATCCACTATTAAAATTTCTTATTCAGTGGGACGGGGTTTAGTAAGCAAAAACGCAATATCATTGGTTGTTGCCTATCTTATATGAGACGTTATTAGATAGTGCGTCGCCGCGCAAGTGTTTACGCGCGCGTGTCTAAAGCGGTACGCCAGGTAGTACGGGTGGGTTCATTTTTTACAGCGGGTTGATATTTGTTTTTTAAACTAATATTATTGAAAAAATAAATCTATTTTCAGTGATTAAAACAACCAAAACTAAATAGAATGAGAATGCGCCGGCATCACTACTCAAAATATTGGAACTGCCATCCAATATGACACGATATTAGATAGGAAAAAACAACAATACTATCTTTTCTTCTCTAAGTACACATCATGAAAATGACCTTTTAACATTCGTGAACTGAAACAGCTAATAAACTATCGCTATAATATTAGAGGGACTTTTCCAGCAGTCATTCAAATAGAATCAGGATCTTCAATTATCTTCTATTTACAAAATTCCTTTTTTTTTGTGACCATTTAAAATTAGAGAATTTTTACTTTGCATTCACAGGTATAATGTGCTAGCCAATTAAAGCGTTACTGTGCAAACATCGTAAAAATTTAGATTAATTTGGCACACTTCAGAAATGACTTTGCTGTTATCGTAATAGTTCTGTAGCCATAGCAACATGAACAGTGTAGAAGCATGTATGAAACACAAGTAATTGCTATCTTTTATCCTAAAGTTCATCACAAAAGGTATAGAAACCGATGAGTGAAAGAAGAGGAGATGAAGTGTTCTAGACTGTATAAAAAAATGTAAAATGAAAAAAGGAAGGAAGGTTCCAGCAGTGAATATATTCATATTAATAATTGTTAGTTAATATGAGCGTGTTTTGAGATCATTTTACCGGATAAATAGTCCAGCTGTTAAGCTCTATATATATGATAAGACTCGTGCGCTTTTGTGGTAAAAGCATGAACATTTATACAGATGTAAAGGAAGGATTGCAACATTTTAAGATATGAGATACAATGTACCTCCTCCAATAGGGCCGACAGAGGTCAACAAACTTTTGACACCATTTTCACCCACTTTGACAAGAATCATGATTGTATTAAACTACATTATTTCGATCGGTCTCCAAGAAAGGGCTTGTAATTTCTATAGAGGATTTTTATGAACAATTCAAGGTTCACAGAATTTAAGAAAATGGCATAATCCATAAATAATTTCAAGATGGCTGCCAAAATGGCGGCCAAAATTTACAATTTTCAATTGAATCAAATCAGCAATCAAAGAAAACACAGATCGGAAGAGCGAGGAGAAGGGAGAGAGAAAAAAAATATTGTTATTAATATTTTTATTTTTTTTAAGAGAGAGAGAGAGCAAAGACTGAGCGTGAGAGAGAGAGGGGGATAGAGAGGTGAGATGGGAAGAGAAGAAATTGATAGCAGTGTGCTCTGATTTTGGTGCACTGACAATAAGTCCAAGGTCTGCAGGATCAGAGAAGACAAAAAGCAAGGCAATATTTTATCAGCATAGTTTAGATGTTTTATATTTTGGCATGGTATCATTTTGATTTGACAAGAGTTGTAATTAATTCCGTAGTCGTTTCCAGATGCCTTCCACAGATGAGGAAAGGAATGGATCCAAAAACACAACGTGTACACTCCGCGTGTTGTTGGATCGAATGATAGAAATGTTATACCATCAACTATAACTGAAACTGATAGAGTTGGTATACAGCACTTGGATAGAAATTGACCACGGTCTCTGGAAAGGCATAATGGTGTACAATTGAGAACAAAACAGACATATGACAGAGTCGAAGTCCTTATAAGTGAACAAGGTGAAACAATCCAAGGGGGTTAATATCTTAAAAAAAGCATTCATGATTCTCCTCACGATTGTGTATGGGCTGCGTGCAGTGCGGTCTAGCCGAAACCCTGCCTGGTTGTACATAGCAAGGTAGGCCTATGATAGTCTCAACGTGTGGCTGACATGGTTCAAAAGCACTTTGTGGTAAACCTTGGCAACATAGATCAGATTCCCCTAGTAGTTTGTCATTGGTGTGGAGTCCTAAATGTCAACAATCATCCCATGCATGAGCACCCATGCCAAGAAGTAAGCTAGATATGTACAAGTAAATGTGACTATTAGCGTAAACTCTACTCAATGCGTTACTTAACATGGCTAAACGATTTATGGTGGTAGATAATAATGATCTCAACACCTCTAAACAGCCAAAAAACTGAATGGAAGATGGCATGATTTGCCAAGAAGACACAGGCCAGCCAAATGCGGTGCCTTATCAAGCAAAGAGGGATTCAGCTGAAGTATTGCGATATTAAACCAATTTAAGGAGATCATTGTCATATGTCTGAAAACCGCTGTCTAGAATAGATGACGGCACGGATTTGAAGCCACCATAATACCACACATCGATGCTCATCGGTTCTCTTCCGGTTCACTAATGTACAATTTGCCTGGCCACGAGAATAGATGATGGTCCTTATGGTGCACTAGTTGTTTTCGTGAGTATTAGTAGTCTCTGAAATACCATTATGTTCTTCTGCGAAGGAAATACTGTGTATAGCCTCAGCAGTATCAGATATACAGGTAGAACCGTTTCAATCCATAGGAAACGGGCATTTATGTAGCACCCTCAGCTTTTTTCCTGCTTTTGCGTTTCCTCTATCATTACCATGTTTGGAAGCTATCCTATATGATTAAATTATATTTAAGATATAATTGCGATGGCAGTGGCGTATGAGCATGCAACTCTGAGGGGGCAAGTTCCCAGTTGGGAAATTTTCCTATAGGGGGGTAAAAAATGGCTGATTTAGATGATTTTTGCAAATTTTTACCGGCAAAAGTCGTCCCAGGTGGGCAACATGCCCCAGGCCCCCGCCGTTCACGCTCATCGTGCAAATGACAAACATCACCAGAACTGAATTATTTATCGAAGACAGGCCCAACACATTTAACGGCTTGTAGTATTAAAAATATATATATTGGTGTATATTAAAGGGCCCTATATAATATGCCTTAAAGGCAACAGGTGTGTAGATAACTACAGTTTCGGGAGTTTGATTATTGGTGCTTCATGAGGTGACATCATGGACAACCTTTGAAAGGTCATTGTTCAGCTTCAAAGCTTGTTGAACGTGAGCCTCTTCACATTCCCTATCCACTGTGTTCGATGGAACATTGTCATCTTTTTGAAACGTGAGATGAATATGCCATAAAGTCATCTCAGTTGAAACATTGATCGACGCATGGAGCATTTGGCTGACACTGGATGATGAGAGTAAAATTTGAGGTATTGGTCAGAGTGGGTCTTAATTGCGATAGATAGTGGTGTCAAGTGTAAGCTAGGTCAGGCTTTCTCTTATCCAAAACATCAAGGAATGCGATCTGTTCGTTGGTCTCCTCCTCACGTGTTAATGTGATGATATCATTGCGAAGACTGCTGAGGTGGTCAAAGAAATGGTCCCAATTTGTAACACGGAAGGTGGCGACGTCCACATGATGTTTCCATATGCGCAGTGGAGTGCTGCCAGTCAGAAGGGCTTCCTCTTCACATTGACAGGACTGCACTTACAGGTTAGTTACTGGTGGGAGAACGGGAGAACCTATTGTTAGCCCATCACTTTGGGAGTATAGGTCACCGACATCCCTTTCACATCAGCGATATGGAGAGATGTCCTATCAATCAGTGTTGCGAATCCATAGTAATATCAACGGTCTCCTTCAAAGGGACAGATGCGAATAAGGATTCTATATCGAAGGATACCACATCTCCCAATCTTTGAGGGTCAAAGTATATATGAAGGTAGCAAATTCTCACCAATCTTTTACATGGTGTCTGTTTTTTTTTCGGTCAGAGGTTGAAGTATTTAGGTTAACTCCTTAGCAATGCACTAAGGCTGTGAGCCAATTGCCGAAACAATCGGACGTAGGGGGACCCTCACTTCTGTATCTTGGGCAGTCCATAGAACTTAGAGTTTGATTATTAGAGTGCACACCAGCCCATAGTCTTGACTATAGTAGTCTTGCCATTGCCCGCCCGCCTAAAAGAGTCCAATACGCGTTTTGAGTTTAATGGATCAGATGGCGTTTCCAGGCAGGTGTAACTCGTAAATCTGAGGAGCTACTTTCGTTTATGAGCGTCTGTACCCTTGCTAATATACTCTGGGGTCGTCCCTATTTAGAGGCACTTTTTGAGCCCTTTGCGGATCAAACAAAATGTTGACCGAGGGTCCTTAGCGTGTTACAAAATAGATATCACAACATTATCAAAACCCTCCTTCTTTACGGTCGGTTTTGCCCAGATACTTCCGTCACGATTCGATAGCAACCACAATATGATGTTTTGGCACTTCTTTCGGAGGAACAGATAAATTAAGTCTGCTGTTCGCCTCAGACATGTTTCCCCCCGTATTAAGATAGATCCTTTCATCCAGGGAGGTCAAGTCTAACGTTACGCATCGAAGATTTGAATTCTTCGCAAGGAATCTGTTAAACTGCCAATCTGCCTAGCCTTGTGGCTTGCCATGAACTTATTGGCTGCACTGACAACACATCGAAACTGTACATGCTACAAAGCGAATGCCTGCCTTCACTTGCCCGAAGTTGCACCGAGATGTGTACCTGCCCTGGAAAACTATCCTACACTGCTAAGTGAACTACTGTTTGATGGCTTGATAACCTATCCTTGTAGTTGGCGTTCACTAATTTCAAGGTATAGTTATTTGATCGGTTGACCTTTGACCCACAGTGCCACCTAAACATTGTATGTCTAAAATCCTGAAGTCACTATGAGCATTAAATAATACCATTTTGTTTGCTTATGTATATGACCTTTACTGAAATTTACCCCATTTCAAAATTTAAGTTGACCTTTGTGGCCATGTTAGAAAAGATCAATAGTTCCTATATTTTTAAATGTTTCACATATATTGCCGGGGATGTGATTGTGAACTAACATTGAGTTAACTTTTGAAGATTTGATAGCAGATACTTAACTGACCAGTATTATTTATTGTGTTTCCTAACATCGAGTATATATTTTCATATAGTACTGTATACCTAAATACATGTATATATTGAC
>JAMKCH010017810.1:0-50643 GCA_023653785.1 Ophioderma brevispina
TATTTCTAGATGTTGTTGAGGTAAAATCGTAATACAAGTGAAAAGCCATAGGAGCCAGTACAGACTCCTGTAGTTACTCCGTTCCTCAGGAAGACGCAGACAACTACTCTACCCATCACTGTCTTGAGAATACAGCATACGGGTTGCAAGCATGTTACATATGAATGTACAAGGTGACGATCCAGGATGGTTCTGAGAAGTTTGAGTGTCAGGCCCTGTGGTGACACACGGTGAATATGCTGCATAATGTCCACCAAGATAACGCCATGCCTTCGGTGCTTTTCAAAGCGTTCACTCATATCATTTGTGAATTTTACAATCTGATGGACAGTGCTCCGGCCACGAGGCGAAATCAGCTTGTTTGTCAGGCAGATGGGGATCGACGACGGGCTCCAGCCGTGGCCAGGTCTTCCTATCAAGGAGTTTGAAGGAGGACACACACGTAGTGATAGTGGGCGGTAGTTCTTAGGGTTGTCTGTCGACAGCGCTTGTTTTGGTTTGCGGGAGTGCGATGATAGTAAGCTCTCCTCCAGATCTTGGGTTAAGACTGGTTGGTTAAGCGCAACATGTGTAGAACTCCTTGAGCCATTCTAGACATCGTAGGCCGCATTGCTTCAGGAACTCTGCTGGTATGGTATCAGGGCCCTGGCCTGTCCACTCTTAGTGGCTGATAGCAGCGGTAAGGCTCATCTAGTGAAGGATGTGAAGTGAACCCGCCCACGCCGGGGGCTCTTTGACAGAGAGCATTGATTTTTATCAATGTTCTTGAAAACGGACCATTTGCGAGGAGTGGCTCAGCAAATTTGAGTTGGCGCAGTCACTGGACATTTCGATGGTTTGGAAATTCGCCGGTGTTGAGGCGGTTTATAGTCTTCAGGCCTCCTGCTGGAGTGGGTGAAAGTCGTCATTGGGACCGTCTCCTCCCAGCGCTCACGGCGTTTCCGTCAAAAGCAGTTGTCAGATCTGGACGCCGGAGAAGCTCTTCCCCCGGGTTAAGAATTCAGGAAATCATTGTAAAGAGGGTCACATTCCTCATCCCAAGATGCGGATATAACTGCGACAACAGGCCACGTGGGATGGTCTTCTATGCCTATATTAATAAGAGTTGACACAGTGTAAGAATGGTCCAGGTTGGAGGAGGTTGGTGTCGGAGGTTGGGCACTCTGAAACTCACCAGGTTCTGAACTGTCCCAGCTGCCTGCCGAAGGGAAGTTCCACCTGTTCACTGGCTTTGTTGGTACAGGCTTTAATAGCAAGGCTATCATGAGCGAGCAGTAATGTTTGTGTGTTGGGACTTCGGAAAGCGGTCTAGAACAGTACGGTGAATGGAGGGATGGCGTCCATGTTTGCAAAGCAAGGTCAGGGATTGTCGAAGTATTCTAACTTCCAGAGTTGAAGTGTCTGTCTGGTGCTTGGGTCATGTTAGAAGTTGTACACGGATTTTGAGGCCCAGTTCTCGAGGTAGCTCCATCAGGGTGGGTTTTCCTGTAACCCCATTGATATTGTAAAGCTATGGCTATTAAGTCGCCAAGCGTCGTGCCGTAAATACAGGGTGCACATTTTAAAAAAAAAAAGTTGGTAGAGAGGTCGCTTTGAGGCCGATGGTTAGGTGGCTTGTAGACATTAATGATGTGGACATCTACAATTTGGTCGTTGCCCATTCCAAGGGGAAGTCTGCAGGGAGAGGTTGCATTTGCTTCCATTGGGCTGGTTACTAGCAAGTGGCAATCCCAATGGGTAGTAGTGCTCTCGGTGTGTGCAGCTAGGTGTAGCCGCCGATGTTCAGAATGGAACTGTCAGTTAGCGTGTATCTCTTGGAGGAGAATTGCAGTGATTTTATGCGTATGTGTGAGGTGTTCGATGATGGTATTTTGCCCTAGTGAGACCTTCCACGTTAGTTGGAGCACTGAGATGCCATCGGACTTGACATCTTGTGGTGCCTGCCATAATAAGGGCAACGGGTATGCCAGACTGGCATCAGATAGAGTCCTCTGGCGGGCCATGATTAAAATTTACAGTGAGAGAAAAATAAAAAAGACATCAGGGAATTAAAAAGACAGTGAAATTTAAAAGACAACAGATGTTAGCTTAGCCTCAGTTGATTATCATTCGCCTGATACCGGGTTCACCACCGAGGAGGTTGACCAATCATTGAACCCCAATACTTGACTTCAATTCTCTTTTCTATCTCTGAAGCCCCCTTGGTTGATTTATTGGTGGCCCCACCTCATCACCCTCTGCGAATTTTCTAGAAAACCCCATAGGCGTATTCGGGCTCTTACGTCTGGATGCATTCTGCCTTTGTTTCGCCCTGAGTCTGTCCAGTCCCAATCTGTAACAGATCCTTAATTATAGTGGATGGTGCGTTAAATCCGTCCACGGGCCACTATCATTTAATCAGATTATCATACCCATGCATTATCACTAGCATCTTCACATCACCCTTCATGTTGATAGTAGTTATGATATAAACTATGTCCACTCAGTTGACCGAGTTGGCTCTGTGTATCAAAATGATCACCAGTAAGTGGCATTTTGGCCTAAACCACGGTAATAGCAGTACTGGTAGAAAGCGGGTACCATCATGGACTTGTGATGCATTTGTGCATAGTCCTTCTCAAGTTTAACAAATCGCATTACCAAGCCAGCTTTATTTCTCTGTGCATCTGCATGAGAAGTTTTCAACACCGTTCAAGCCGCCCATCGCCTGTACGGTCAGATTGCTCAGACCCAGTCATTTCCAGTGCCAGTACCAGTGGTACTATAGAGGCACTTCCGCATTTTAGTAGAACTAGAATGCCAGCAGCACAGGGGCTGCTGGTTGGACTTTGGTTTGAGATTTTGACCACTTCTCTGTTAGTTTTGCCTAGGCTTGTACTGATTTTTTTTACAGTCGCAGGACAGTATGTATTTGCAGCTGCCGACTCCGTCGACGCCATTTTTGTCACGTCTTCCGAATTTGTCGGTCGCCCATTCGGATGGATGGATGCGCGATATCGGACTTTTTTTAGTCAAGATTGGCAATATATATACACTTCCTGGGTCGAAATTATCGACTCGGAGTAAGTATAATGAATATATACAATATACAACAAAACTGTGTTTGTCTGAAAAACTTGTACAGACCGCTAATTAGACAATATATTTTTGGGCCACAGCTTCCTTGGCGGTCCAATATGAAAAGCAATGTTTCACATGTCTGCCGAAGTGTTCTATATATATCTATTTATTACTTTCCCACTTATTTCGAAATAAAACTGAATGTTAAATATACTAAGCAAAAGGCAGTCATGAGTTTCTGTGTGCGCAGGCATATATTCCTTAATTTAATCTCATTATGAGACCCTAAACGACTAAATAATAAGATGGCAGCAATTTATACTTTAAAAATCTTTGAGGCGACAATGTGGGTACCAACGTGGATTCCGAAGGGTCCGAAAGCCAATAGTCTTGGGCCAGATAGGTGGGTCGGTACCATCAGGAGTGGCAAAGCGAGTGTGCTATAAATATTCGAAAAAATCATCTATAAATAAATTTTTGCCGATAGACATTCCAACAGTAGTCTTAGCCTAAGAATGATCAATCTGCAATCATAAACAAAAGGGCGCCAATTTGAAATTCTCAATTAACAGTTTTATTTTTTAGCCATATGTTGTCTTTTAGGAGGAATTCTTTTAGTGGAATTAATGCTCACATGAGGGTTTGTTTGTGTTTTTTAATGGTTTGTTTTTTTGTTTAATTAAACATTTTGAATTCTTTAAAAAAGCCTAATCTGCTAATAAATCCAAATGGCCGCCATTTAATAAATTTTGATCATAATTGACTTGAACAGTCCAATGTCAAGTGTGGGCTGTTGTGTGTGACATGATAACACATTTTAAGTTTACAATTACACTTGGTACTAATATAACATAAACAGGTATTTATACAAGACTTGGAGGACATCCTAAGCATGCCTAATTTGCATAAACAAAATGGCCGCCTTTGAAATTTGTCATAATAGTTGCGGCCATCATATCAGTCTTGTAGAAGGATTTCTTTTAGTGGAAAAATATTGCTAACACGGGGTTTGGCTTGATCATGGCCGACCACCAGAACCAAAATCCGTGCATTTTTATTAAACCTATTTTGTTAGAAATCAAAATGGCCGCATCGTCGTAAAGTTTGAGCATATAATTTGACTTTAACTGTCATTGGTCAAGGTATCACATTGATGACTCTTGCACGTAAAGTGACAGGAGGAACTTTTTTTGAGGATACCAAATTTCTCTCACATGCACTGGATTGGATGTAGACCACCTACCGAGAAACGTTTCGAAGGTTTATTGGACAAACAAGCACGAAAGGAACACCGCAAACTAGTTTAATTTTTAACTTGCCTGATTATCGTAATTGTCCCATAGACATGTGCTTTCAGTTTCTGTATGCGTGCACGGCGAAAGTACTTAAGTCATCAGCTGATTAATAAAGACGGGTGTATTCGGCTTATTCAATTCTGGGGGGTTTAAACATTGGAAGCATTCAAAAATGCAAAAAAAAAAACGGGTTCGACAAAAAAAAATTGGGGGGGCGCTTCTTTCTGGAATTCAGGTCTCTTTAAGGTTTACTATTACACTATTAAACTATATGCATAAACAAAAATGGCCGCAATGGAATGGCCATATAGTGTCGGGGCCTATCCTGAATCATAGAGAAATATTGTAGGTAACAAAACTTTTTTTTTGCTAAAAGGAGTGTTGATTAAAAAACAACCATGAATTCATAGCCATCCATTTTAATAAATCTAATTTGCATATCCCAAAGTCGCCCATGTTGCCAAATTAGCATTCTGTACTTGCGTTGCTCTTGAATTGTAGCCACTTTGAATATGGCGTTTAAGTGTTAATGTATTACACTCAGAATAAATAGTCTATAAATAGTTGTAAAGCACTTAATTTGAATATAGAATATTGAGGTCCATCCGTACTACAGTAGTTATTTACAATAAAAGTAGAAGGATGCATATTTTGGCCATAAATAACATTTATTTTACCAAACGCCATTATACATAACTATCACCAATTCACAAAGTTTCTCATTACAAGTATTTGCCAATGGTTCCCGGTATTTTGCCTTCTTTAATAGTCTGTCTCTTCCTCGTCCCTATTCATTATCAGAACTGTTCCATGTAATATGACCCGCCCCTTTCATGTTTCAAGGTCGCATACTTGCCCCCCCAAATCTGTACCAGGATCATCCCATTAGCCATAAATACACAGTCTGGTAACTTGCCCACTCTTGGGCAGTTATTGCAGGGTAAGAACTCTAAACAACGTCTGTAGCAGGTTTGCCATTCATCACTTGATGATCGAATTACCCATCTGAGTTTACAACATCCATATCCATCATGACAATTGGGGCTGGAGAGGGCTTCTACGGCACCATATAGTTTGCCCCTTCTGCATGAAGGGTTAGGCAGTCCTCAAATGGAGGAAGCTGGCAGCCAGATTGCAAATTTCGCCTTTCTTGATCTAAACCATTATACCGCAATTGTTTTCATCTTTGATTGGTAATCTAGCCTGCAACTAACAATGTGAACTCTTTGGATGTCACTTGTAGAGATTTGTGCATTTGGCCTCGAGGAAGTACCGGTGTAAAGAAAACTGAGTGTGCCCCATGAGAGAGTGCTTAGCTACCATAGCAAACATGTACGGAATAAACCGTGACCTTATAGACGAGGATTGGGTCCAGTGCTGAAACAAATGATGCATTACAGCACTCAATGGAGACCACAATAGACAGATGGGTGGGAGGACATTCAGTCAACACGACATGTATATGACACCGGCTCTAAAAGCTCGCAAGATAGACCGACACACACACCCTTTTCTGCACACCATACATGCTGCAACCCAAGTTTGAATTCAGTTGTATTGATCCTCAGCCTGGCCTTCAACAATGGCATTAGTTGCAATATGTTTATGAAGTGTGGAACATAAAACCGGACAAGGTTACATCAAGTATGCTAGATATCATATTACAGTAATTGATGTGATTATGTCAGCGCATTTGCTGGCAAAGGCAATGTCCTGGATAAAGTCATCAAATCCCATGTTTTACAAACATTACAAAAGTGCAATGTCGTGAACTAGATCATCCATCAAGATTCGTGAAAACACCTTGGACAGCTTCCTCCACTGAGAACTGTCTGACCCTCCATGCAGAGAGATGTTCCACAGTCTGTGGTTCTGTTCCAGGTAGTCCACTTCTGCAAAGAAAGAACACCTTAGAACGGCCGATTCTGGTTCTCAAACTGTTATTTTTTAAAACATCGCCATCCAGCCCATGAGGCGTCAGCTCCAGGTAAAGATGAATGAAAGATGCTTATTGGGTTCAATACCAATAGAGTTACTTGGTTGATTAGCAAGGGTTTCTTTCCACAATGCGAACTCACTTAAACTCCTTAGCGACTGATTCAAGAGGTTGGCTTTGCTTAAGAAACTCCCTCTCTCTGGATTTAAGGCGGTTAACAGCAGGTCTCTGTCCAGACATTCGGTGCTTCGCATTAGATAATTGGCAGCTACACTCTTGCATGCTCGCTACATATATACAGATGTCTGGATGGGGCAAATTCCTCTAAATTGTATTATGTTCTCGTTGGTGTTGGCGAAGCCATCTTGTAAAGCCGGTAGGAGGCAGTATGCTGAGTCAGTTTAGTGGACAGGGTGGATCTTTCCCATACAGGGCATTCTTGCTCCAACAGGGGCCCAGAGCGAGCCAAAGAGATGGTCCCATTGTCTGTGGTGCGTTTCCACAACCACAGGTAGTTGTCCTGATCTACTTTGGCTCCACGGTTTGGCGTAGTAGATGGAAAGAACACCACCTCTTCTTGGAGAATTTGCACGTGGTTTTCCTCGTAGTAAGGAGTCAGTTCATCCAAAGTTTTGGAGTCTCTCTTCAACAACGTGAAGTCTGACCTTGTGCGCTATTCCAAGAATCCTCTGCATTAGTGCCAAGGACAGGTTCCGTGCACTCCTAGGTGGTCGTTGGTATAGATGTTGAACCCTTGTGGTAGTCAATTTCTTGAGCCTACTTCCGTCGGATCTCTTCGCTCTAGCGAACAAAGAACATCCATTGCAAGCTACCAAACAGCCATTTGGTGGCATACTTCTCAGAGACTAGAGTGGCACAATACTTGTAAATGAGAACTTGTGAGTGGGTCAATAGGAATGTATAATGCGGTATGTCAATTGTTATCTGGATAACAGATTGATAGGGATTGCTAATGATGGCAAAAAAATGGGGTAATCTTTAAAATATTTGAAATAACTACTGAAACGCACTATAATTGTAGTGCAAGAATGCATCATCAGATTATCGGTATGAAAATAAGTGGTGAAAACTAATATATCCCCTAACGTCCCTAGAGGGAAAAATATGACTATCACCGCGAACAAATGAGGTAGTAGTCTCTTTGTTGTCCAGATTTCTAGGAGCAACTTCCCACTAATCCAGGAAGGGTCCCACTATGATTTTTTTTTTCGGGGTGGGTTTTAAGTGTAGGGATGAGACACTGGATTTCAAGTGCAAGTAGATAAACACTTAAACTACCATATGATTGAAAAATGACCACATTTAAAAAAAGCAACTTTTAGAGTGTGAAATGTTGGGTTAATAATGGCTTTATTTGGGTATATGCAAAGAAGGTTTATTGAATAGAGGGCCATGAATTCATTTTGGTTGTTTTTAATCCAAACACTCATTTTAGAGTTTGAACTAAATTATTTCTTCTACGGGTCCGGGATTATAGCTGAAACTATTATGGTGCAATTCCAATGGCGGCCATTTTGTTTATTCAAAGTTACTTGCTCATGTGTCGGTACCTAAAGTCTTGCTACATACATGTTTAAAGTTCTACTTGTGCAATATGTAATTATAAACTTAGAGTGTTAAAGTTCATCCATATGAATCGTGAATGTTGAAGTCAAATTATTTGAAAAAATTTACGAAAATGGCCAGCATTTTGGATGTATGCAAATTAGGTATAATTAGATAATATGTATTTGACTATGGTGGTTGTCCATTATCACAACATCTAGTGTAACATTTTTGTAGCCAAAAATAATCCTTCTACAAGACAGGGTATGGCTGACTGATGAAAACAGTATGGAGATACGTGAATGGCGGCCCATTTGGTTTTTGAAATTGCAGGCTTAAGGCTACTACTTTGGGAAAGTCTATCATGCAGAATTATTAAGGTGAAGAGTCTTAACAAGTGGTAGCACTCTCATTTTGCCACTTCTACTATTGGGTAACCACAGGTCAAATATCACCTCGTAGCCCAAAGCACTACAAAAATAAAACAATAACAAATACAAGAGGGCAGAATGTGCTCTGAAACACCATTTTTGTTGTGTTGTTTGAGATACGGTGAATGAATGAAAACGTATTTTTCTTGTAATTGTGATCCTAATTTACCACAAAATGGCACGTGGGTCATTTTTTAATTTTTTTTTACATAGCTAATCATTTTTCGATATAGGACATTGATTGGAAATTAATTTGCTACCAAGGTGGATCTCAACTTATCATTTATTAATATTTTTTCGCTTTTCGTTTTTGCTCAATATCTCAAGGTGGGTGAAAAGCGGGGGATTTTATGAAACGGGGAACGAACGTAACTCAAAATGAAAGATCGTATCAACCTGAAATTGGCCACAGAATCAAGCATCTAAGGGCTGTGGGAAACGAAGATGCCGGATTTTTTTAAATTTGGGCTTCAATTTTGAATTAGGGGCAATAAGATGCATATTGGTCAGCTGCTGGATTGACAATGGAAACCATTAAAAATCTCCATTGTTTTCTGCGCACAATACCATGCACCTTCTACCCAAGTCTGGTGTAAAAGCAAGTTACCGTAAGCAGTTACATTTGTTCAAATGTTTAGTCAATCAGAGACCCGGTTAAAAGTTACCATAGCAGCAAGCCAAATAATGCCCATTTTCAAAAAACTATGCACATGGGCTAAATATGATTATCAGCATGTATATGAATCTATGATAAAAGTTTCAACGAAAATTGCAATCGAAAATTCGGGTTGTTGTTAAAGAGTTAAAGAACACTGGAACATTGAAAATAGTGCGCCCTCTAGATTTTTTCAAAATTGACATTTTTCGCATGGTTATGAAGCTTTTTATACCATTAGCACTTCACCTGAAATATATTAAGCCCAAATAAAGTGACTTATGAGTAGTAAAACAGGACGATTTAATAATTAATGTCGCTGTCGACATTAATTATCGAGACGACGCGCAAATCTTGTGTAAAACACAATAAAACACACGCCAGGTTGATTTTCTCACGGCCTGCATCTTGTTTGACCGGTATGTGACCTTGGTGAGTGGAAGTTTTAATCAATGAGTAACGTACGTGACCGAGGTCTATGATATCAGTACATAGAAACATTTGTTGATTAAACGTTAAGTTTCGGCAAACTTAAAAGTTTAGCCTTTACAAATTACATGGATGTCTTTAGCTCTTATTTCTGCCCCTATCTGATTTTGGGTATGTTACGAGCCAGTTACACAGCCGAGTTTTTGCTAGAAAGAAGAAAAACACTTCAGACTGGGCCGATTGCCCAATTTTCGAAAATCGTGAGCAGTTTTTCTTTTTCATGTGTAATTAGTTCTGGAAAGGTGCGGGCCTTGTCTGTGCAGTTCGTCTGTGTCTTACCCATATTTGCTTAGAATGAAACCCACTTTCCAGATGCTACAGACTGGTCTGCCGGATTGGCATTTTTTCGAAAATCGTGAGTAATTTTCCTGTTAAGGTGAGTTTGGCAAGGTCTGGGACTGCCCTGTACAGTCTTCTGCGTCTTGTGTGGTCGGGAGCACGTGGCAATTTGAAAAAAAAAAAACCGCCACAATTTTTTCTGCAGCTTAAAAAAATCGTGGCGGGTTTTGGAATCGGGAAGGTCGGCTTGAACACATGAGCGGGTTTGGAAGCGGTAGCCGAGGAGTTGTGCGCATCAGAGTGGTTGTGTGCGTTGGAAAGTGGTCGGCAATGACTTTGCTCCAAGCGGGAGAGAAAATGACAAGCCAATTGGATATGTTGAATCGGCGGACTAAAATCGGGCGATACCGAGAAGATAAGTACGTCGCGACTTGCAGTCTTGACAGCAACTTGTGCTGTGTGTTGGGTCCCCGCGACTGATTTGAGGAACGGAATCAAGTGACATGCTTGATTGCCTACTGTTCGGCGATTAAGCATCTCTGGTCTTGTAATTTGAACAAGGACTGCAGCCGATTTGGAAATAAATGTGGTCTTGTGTAGTTTGGAAAAAAGAGGTGGGTCGCGTCGGGGGTTATCTTCGTGTGAAGGGGACCTGTCTTGGGCGTCAAAAATCTGGGCGACCAATCACCGAGCAGTCTTGACAGCAACATGTCACAACTTGTCTTGTTCAAGGTCGGCGAATAATGGGAACTGAAAACAAGTGGCGTCGCCAATTAAACATGCTGGATCTTGTTGATTCCATAATGCTGTCGCCTACTGCTCGACGATTGAGCATCTCATGTAAGTTTGAAACATTTCTTAAAAAACAAAAAAACACGCGTTTTTTTTTAATTTAAAAATTGTAAATTTTGCAAGTATTGAACCAGAGACTGTAGCCGATTTTGAAAAAAAGCGGTCGGTGTAGTCGGGAAGTGGTTGAGTTGGGAGCTGTCTTCTGTGTGACTATACTTTAGGTGTAAAATATATCTCTATTCTTCCAATGGCTAGACTATCATTTGCGAACAAATTGAGGACGATTCTATTTTCTGTTGCCAGTCCGCTTAAACAAACCTAGACCCACCTTTTAACGAATTTGGAATCTGTGTTCTTGCGATATCTTGTCATGGGGTGGGGGATAGTTGCTTTTGTGGGTGTTGTTGGAAGTACCCCAATTGATATGGCTGGATAGTAGTTAATTTCATCTATAACTACCAAGATGTAGTGACCAGACTGAAATGTCCACAAAGTCTATGTACCCTTTTGCATGGATTATCTGATAATGGGTTCATTTGGTTGAACTTTGAACTTGGGTGTTTGCCATCTGACAAGGATGACACTGTTGATCCTTTCTCTGTTTTTTTTTTTTTACGGACAATTTTGGAAACATACTTTGGTGCGAAGCAGTAATTTGGTTTGTTGACTCCCTTATGTCTCTATGACGTTCTCGACCCAGTGATTCTGGAATAATGTTTCACCTTTCATTAGTATCATCTAAGTCACGGATAGTTTCGTTTCTGATGTTCCAGTAACTGCTGTGTAAGAATCTTATTTTGGACCACATCTTGGGGGACTCCCCAATTCCCCTATTGTGCCAATCTAACAGGGCACCTTGTTACAAACAACAATAGGGTATTCCACTTTGTCCTTTTATAGGTAAACAAAAGTACTTTTTCCTTGAGGAAATATTTTCTCAAATCAAATGAGGAAAAAATATTTTTAATCAAAATTTTTGAGGGTAATATAACACTATACAAGTTTGGAAAAGAAGATTAAGGATAATGGAAATAGAGGAAGACGAAATGGTACTTCTGCAGATGAAGCAAAAAAACAACGTCAGGAAACACACCGTACAAAAAAGGGGGAAGAAAGAGGAAGACCGTGAATGCATACCTACAAATTTGTGAGAGTTATAATGAAACTAAAGAGTGTATTAAATAACAAATTAGGATAACAAAATAAACCAACTTTAAAAAATAAAAGGGACTAAGACAGCGGATAGATCTGAAATTTTAGGAATCTGTTCTGACTTCTACCAACACTTTTACAGCCAAAAAAGCACACTAGAGTGAAAGTTGAGAGAACAGGTATGGAAAGCAGAAATTACCTCACTATACTACAATGAGAGTAAGAAGGGGCCATAAAGACAAATAATGAAGGACAACAACGCACGTGCCTGATGGTATAAACGAGTGACATCATAAAAACGAAGGAGCAGAGATAAGCATAGCGTAACAAGCTATTAAATACAAGCCAGATTTCTTAAGACCTAGCAAATGGAAAGGAGCGCAAGATTATTCTTCTGCACAAAAAAGATGATTGAGATAGTATACCAAAAACTACTGCCAACTATCGTATTCTTCACACATTAAAACCATTTTCACAAAAGTAACAGGATAAAGGAGAGCTCAGATTGGAATGGAATCAAACGAAGGAACACAAAACAAGAATTCAGAAGCTGCTTTAAACAACAGATTGTACTCCGTCCGGCCTGAACTAAGGGAGTGAGTCATTGCTTCGCCAGCGATTGTGCGCTGTGCATACGTATCGCACACGCCGACATTGTACGCTCGCGATTACACTGCGGCTTACTGCGATTCGCATGTTTAAGATTGCATGAAAGCTAAGACGTCACTCCTTAGTTTAGGACTGACGAAGTATATAGCAGTAAATTAGATTATTGAAAAAAATAAATAATATCAACTCAACCTCTGCCTGGGATGCATCGACTATCAGAAAGCATTTGAGGAAAAGTTTGATGTGTTGAGTAATAGAAGAAGGATACATCTGTATCCGAACACTAAGATTGCTACAGCTAGAACCACATTGGGATTATATTTCAAAGGAAGAGTGAAGGTTTAGAGGGCGTAAAGACAAGGGCGATACCAACAAATTCACAAGCAGCTTTATAGGAGGGTATTAAGACCAGTCATCCTACAAGAAGGAAAACGGGTCATCATAGATGGGGAACAACTGAGTGACCTCAGATCGCGACCGCGTAGCTCTTGTCAACAACACAACATATGACAAGATAGGACAATCAGCTAGGTCATTCTGAATGCTAAAGGTGGGATTAAGAAATGCACAAGGGAAGGACACAATTCATGACCAACTTGAAATATTAAATTAGACAAGCGCAGAGAAAAAAACTAACAACAGCTACCCAAATTTTAGGGCAAAACATTGAAATAGAAGACACAACAAAGAAACGAAGAAGTACCGAGTACGTGAGGATTTTAAAGGATAAGTAAGCTGTTCTTACAATATAAGCGCCCCCTGCTAACTGACAAGGAAATATCATTATCACTAAGAAGAAGGATATATGACCCAGTTGCGCTCTAAACAACAATGGTGTATGGCGCAGAAACCGTGGTCAACAACTAAAGAGATCAAAAAATTGAAAACAGCACAGAGGACCATGACAAGAAAACATGCTTAATCTGACTCTACGTGACAAAGTCAGGCAAGTGAATAGGCTAAAAACACAAGTCAAAAACGTTTTACTGAAGATTCAAGAAATAAACAGAACATAGAGGGACACTGATCCAGAGCACAAGGAAAGAAAAAGATAGACAAAGAAAGCTAGGGCAGCCTAAAATAGCAGGAAGAAGAAGGGGGTAGACACACGGAAGGAGGAAGAAAGAGAGAAAAAATTAACTAAGTCAATAAATCGGCATGGGCTGACTGACAAATCGTAGGAAGGAAGGGATTATTGCTTTAAAGTCGGACTCAGAGAGATTTAGAAATATTATTTGTGTGTGTAATAATGGAAAATACTCAACTAGAACTTAAAAGATAGTAACCTAAATGCACAATTCCGAAATTTGAGATGGAAATCGGAATTGCGTTTTGATGCAATAAAAATTTATGTGTAGTATTACGTCTCATAGGATTCTGTGTTTGGTATAACCAAAAATTCCGGATCCGGAATTAATATAAAAAGTTGTGATTTTCTATATGAAGGAATTCGATTTAAAGCTTTAGCAATTCACACAGCATTAGTATATGGAAAAGCATTATGTACATGCAAAAAAAAACACGATTTTTTTTGGAAATTGAGGGCCGCCTTTCAGGAAATCTCTGAGTACAGCCTTTAAAAGGCTTCATTCAACAATAGATGAAAAACAGGCCCTGTGATGTTAAACAAAATTTCAGTTTGAAGCGTAAAAATACCATGTCTTTAAATAATTATATTTATTTTTTATCTATCTCTCTATAAATGGTCATTAAATGCGATTTCATGCTTACTCGGATGATCGACTGGTTTTTTTTAAAAATCAAACTTTGCAAAGTCAAACCACTTGCGTTTGTACTTTACACGAGGAAAGTACAAATATGCCTGAAGCTGGTTAGGAATTTGTCATGACTTTTTCAGTTAGTTTACTATAACTTCTGAAGCCAGTTCGTAAGTAACTTTTCATGAATTGGAGAACCGTTTTCTTGATCTTTGAAAAACATTGAAAAAGCAGTGACCTCGGTCGTTTGTTTAGTATGCATATCTCAGTTAAATTCAATGTCTATTGCCAAATACGACTACCTCGCTCAAGGCCGCAAACGCATAAATTTATGATAGTATATACAGGGGTGAAGTAAAAAAAGACACCCTGATTGTGTCAGCCATTTTGAATGTTACGTATTATATCTAAAAATATTTTGGTTATAATCTAAAAAGCTGGGTTTTTATTAATATACTGCAAAAGATCCATTACACATCGATTAGGTATAGACCGAGCTACAGTCGTTTGAACAAAGTAGTCGTTTCTACTCTGTCCACGGATTACATTGAAATGAAAGACGGCAGCGAAGGAAAGGAAAATCAGTGTCCAGAAGAAATCAGGCTAGTATCACCGCAGATTCTTGATTCGAAAGACTGTAGATCGGTCTATACTTAACCGATTAGAAGTATCTTGAAGCAAATTAAAGATAATGGAAATAAACTTTCAGAAGATAGACTACCACAGATATGTTAGCTATTAGATTATTTAAAAATTCAAAATGGCGGGACCACCCAATCGGGTCAAAGTTTTTTGTTGATCACCCTCTGATATTAATTAGATTATCATTAGGTGGTAAGAAAGATGTTGATATAATTTTGCAGTAAAAAATACAAGTTCTTCTTAGTTTAAGTTACCTAATATTGGGAAAAACAAAAGGAAAAATTACATCGCAATGCTAAACAATGGCGATATCGTATAAAAAAAATGAAAACGGTGCGATGTGTGAAGTGAAATGTGGTATTGTGCTTTTTACATATAGTACAAGGGGAGAGTAGGAATGTGCTGGAATGTTTTTTCCATATACCATTTTGACATCAAGGTTTTTACAAAAAAATAAAAAAAATGCCTTAAATGTATAAAATATACCATCTGTTCGGTTGGTCATAAGGTTGCTAAAAAGGTATGAGTTGCCATATCTACGACCTATTGTTTAGTACAATGGGCTGTACGACAGGTGCAGGTAATACTTATAAACGTCGAGTTGATAAAAAAAAAAAAATTGTTTTTAAATCGTCATGGGTAATACTAAATATAGAAAATGTATATAGATCTGTGGTTACATGGTTCAAAGTGAGATTTCTTTTACAGATATGGCTAGTTGAGTGATTCTCCCGAAAAACACCTTGTGGATCCGAACATATCATTATAATATTAATCAAAAGTCATAGACAAATGCGACCTGATAGTTTCACGGTTTTTTTTTGTATACAACATGTCGAACAATTAGCAGAATTTTTTAAAACAAACTGATGGATCTGAAATTTCCCCAATGTGACTGGAAACTTGTTTTGCTTATAACTCTTGAACTCAGATACCTTGTCAGATAGGGCTAACTATACCTTCTGAAGCATGAAAGGGTACGAACATGACTTGTATACTTTATAATCAAATGTTACCCTTTTTTTTTTGCCCCGTATAAGTCTACCCCGAGAATACATCGAAGAACAGTTTCCGGGGTTCACCATGGGGAGGTTGATAATCTTGAACCCCAATACTTTGACTTCAATATCTTTCTATCTCGAGCCCCTGGCTGATTTATTGGTGGCCCCACCTCAAAAACCTCATCCTCCTCATGCGACTTTTCTAGAAAACCCCATAGGCGTATTCGGGCTTACGTGGATGCATCTGCCTTTGTTTCGCCCTGAGTCTGTTCAGTCCCAACCTGATACACAGATCATTATTATAGTGGATGGTGCGTTTTTAAATCAGTCCCCGGCCACATCACTTTCATCAGATTCATCATACACAGGCATATCACTAGCCATCTTCACAATCACTCACTTCATGTTGATAGGATATAGTCTGATATAAACTATGCAACAAGTTGACCGGTTGGCTCTTGTGTATTCAAAAGATCACCAGTAACGTGGCATTTTGGCCGACGTCATAGCAGTACTGGCGGTAGAAGCGGTCAACCTGACTTGTGATTGCCTTTGTGCGTATAGTCTTTCAAGTTTAACAAATCGGCCTACCCGTCAGCTTTATTCTCTGTGGCATCTGAATAGAAGTTCTCAACACACCGTCAAGCCACCCTCGCCTGTACGGTCAGATTGCTTCGACCAAGTCATTTCCAGTGCCAGTACCTGTGGTACTATGAGAGGCATTCTCGCATTAGTAGATGTCCGCCAGCAACAGTGGCTTGCTGTTTGGACTTTGGTTTGAGATTTTTGACATTTCTCTGTTGTTTTGCTAGGCTTGTCTGATTTTTTTACAGGCGACAGTGACACAGTAGTATTTGCAGCTGCGACTCGTCGACGCCATTTTGGTCACGTTTCCAAATTTGGCGTCGCCATTTCGGATGCGCGATATCGGAATTTGTGAGTCCAGGTTTGGCAATATATACACTTCCTGGGTCGAAATTATCGACTCGGAGTAAGTAAATATATGATATATCTACATATACAAGAAAACTCATTTGCCTTGAAACTTGTTACAGACCGCTAATTTAGACAATTTTATCATCCTGACAGCACTGTTTCACATGATCTGGCACGCAGTGTTCTATATATATATTATGATATATCTCATATTTTACTACACTTATTTCGAAATAAAATGAGGTTTAATATACTAAGCAAAAAGGCAGTACATGAGTTTCTTCTAGTCGAATACATATATTCCTTAATTTAATTTCTCATTTAGACTATACGACTAATTAATACAGGTATCAGCAATTTTATACTTTACAGATCTTTGAGGCGACCATGTGGCTATCAACTGGATCCGAGCAAATAACAAATACAAAATGCATGGCAAGAGGTCAAATGGCTCTCGAACACCATTTTTTTATGTTGTTTTTGTTGAGATACTGCGAAAACTGTAATTTTTCTGTAATTGGTGATCCCTAACTTTACCACAAAATGGCACGTGGGGTCTTTTTATTTTTTTACATCGTTTTCGAGCAGTCTTTTCTGATATAGGACATTGATTAGAAATTGCTTTTGGGGGGTCACGAGACCCCCTTCTACCCACTAACTATTAGTAATAGAAAGTTTTACAATTTTTGTACTCAAAGAAGTGATTCTCAACGTACAGAGACACTGGCACATTTGAAAAATAGTGGCGCCCTCAAGATTTTCACAATTGATATTTTGCATGATTGTAAAGCTTTTATATACATTACCCTCACCTGAAATTATTAACCCAATAAGTGCGGCTTTCTTGCGTCAACAGAACGATTAATAATTAATGTCCGCTGTAACATTAATTATGCAGACGACGCGGAAATGTTGTCTAACACAAGAAAACTCACCAGAGTTGATTCTCACGGTATGCACCTTGTTGACCGGTCTGTGACCTTTGTGGTTTTAATATCAATGAGTACGATTTCTATGATATTCCTGTAATATACACTTTGTTATGTATTAAAGTTACGGCAACTTAAAAGTTAGCCCTACAAATGACCTTTATGTCTTTAGCCCTTATTAATGCCCTATCCTGCTTTTTGGGTTTTTATGGTGTAACTCCTCTCTATTCTCCATGCCAGTTGCCGTTTTTAAAAAAAAACCTAGACCCACCTAAACGACTTCTGGAATTCTTTGTTCTGCGAATATCTTGTCTAGGTTGGGGCTAGTCTTTTGTGGATGTGACGTCACAATCTCTGGCTGGATAGCGTAAGTATTCATCTACCACTACCAAGATGTAGTGACCAGACTTGAATTGTCCACAAAAGTCCTATGCTACCCTTTTGCCATGGATGATCTTGTAATGGGCTCAGTTGTGTGACCTTTGGAACTTGGTTTTGTTACCTGACATGATGACATTTTCGGTTTGCTCTTTGCTCTGTTCGGACAAATTCATTACAACAAGTTTCCACGCGAGCAGTGACAAACTATCATTAGGATGATGGTCACACACGAGTCTATTTACATATTTCTCTCACCCAATTACCGGGCGCCGTCCCGTGATAATGAAGTAGTGGCATAACCATACGCAAGTCTAAAGCCGACGCAATGATCACCAATGTTGCCAAATTCACGATTTGGTAGCCCAACTGGGCGACTTTGGCTACTCGACCCGCGAACTGCAGAGGCCCAGAGCGAATTCGCGAATTTTTGTCTACTTGTCACTTTCAATAGACGACATTGTAAAAAAGTCGAGATAAATACGTTTTGAAAAGTGTTTTAAGGTGTTCTTACACACACAATGATGATCATCTTACATGATGTTGATCGTTTCTATTGTTACGTGTATGTATTATATATACGCATGAGTCTGCCTTTATTCCGTGAAGGTTTATATTGAATAAAAATCCCAACATCGCCAACAAATCCCTCGCTAGTCTAAGTGGTTAAGAATGCTTCCTAATCTCTCGAACCCCCACTGTGCTCATTTTTTAGAAATTAATTTGATCTTGAATTTTGTTCAAGTGAAATTGATCGAGTCCAAAATTAACGCAAAACGTATGGTTTAAATGCTCCCTAACTTCAATTTTTTTCGGCAACTTTTTTTTTCGCGCGTCTGCCCTCGAATTGGGCTGATATTTTTTGGCAACCCTGCAGTGTGTGCGCATAAGCACGAGGTGATTACGCTGGACCGGCTGGGTTATTAGCATATTATGAATATTGCATATGTACCTATGTTCAGATTGTTTTGAAATTTGGCTCAAATGTTCAAAAGGGTCGAATGCAACTACCCGAGCAGATACTTTAGTGAATGAAGATACAGTGCCTAGTCAATAGGCCCCACCTGCAGGCCCTGTAGGAAATTACGTTCAAAAGTAAGAATTGTGGAAGCTGCAGGTACCTGTATGTATTTTTCACAAAAGTGTAATATTTTTGTATCAATAGAAAGACAACAAATGTAATTTACATTCTATAAAGATACTATATCCAAAACAGGCTTCTGTTGGGAGTAATGACTTCATAAAGTCGAGTTACGTGCATTTTCCCTATACCAATTTTGTGTGCTGTAGAGCGTGCATTTGCAACATTCCCGTTTCTATGGAGGATGTCCTTCAACTTGTTGTAATGTTTGGAAACATACTTTGGTGCGAAGCAGTAATTTGGTCTTTGTTGCTCCCTTATGTCTCTAGGACGTTCTCTACCAGTGATTCTGGAATAATGTTTCACCTTTCAGTAGTATTCCATCTTCAGTCACTGATAGTTCGTTTCTGATGTTCCAGTAACTTCTGTACGAATCGTATTTTGTACATGGTGTTTGTACGATGATGCTGTACTACTGTTGCGTCTTTGATGTCTTCTAGTTTCAAGGCGTTTCAAAGTGTTCAAACTCCTCAGTCCTTTCAGATGATCTACCAGGTGCTGCTTTTGAATCAGGTGTCTTGGCAAGTAGTCAACTGGATTGGTCTCGCCTCCACTGATATATACTACGGTAAGGCTGTATCCCTATATCTTAAGCACTGATTCGTACTGTTTAGATTCGTACAGAAGTTACTGGAACATACGAACTATCAGTGACTATCAGGTTCAAAAAGTTAAAGACTAGCAGTATATTATATTCCAAGAACATGGCGCCCCGTAAGCGGGAGCGAGTACAGAAAGGGTGCCTCCACCCGTTCGAAAAAGCAAGTTTTCTTGTTTTTCTTATTGTGCGCACTACTTGCTATACAAGTGTATAGGGAAAAAGAAGATCGGGATAAGGAAATAGAGGAAGACGAATGGTACTTCTGGAGATTGAAGCAAAAACAACGCCAGGAAACACGCCGTCAAAGAAGGAGAAGAAGGAAGCGTGAATGGGGACATTAGCCTACTGTGTTTCCGCCCTGGGCCGGTGCATCCCTCCTTACACGACCTGGTTGTCCTGACCTTCCTGGTCTTCCTGTATATTTAATATATGTATTTTAAAATTATTTAGTATGTATTTAATATTATGATTCTGTATGTACTTTTAAGAAAGAGGGCCTTATGGAAAGCAGTGCTGGATCACTGATTGAGGTTACCCGCTATAAAGAAGTTTTAATAAAATAAAAATAAAATGAATGCATTTTTTTGGAGAGTATAATGAAACTAAAAAGTGTATTAAACTAAACAATATGATAACAAGAATCAACCAACTTAAAGATACAGACGGGACTAAGACAGCAGATAGATCTGAAATTTTAGGAATCTGTTCTGACTTCTACCAACACTTTACAGCCAACAAAGCACACTAGAGAGCAACAGGAATTGAGCAGAATTACCTCCTATACTACCAATGAGAGTAGAAGAGGCCATAAGACAAATGAATGAAAACGACGCACCTGGGCCTGATGGTAAAACGAGTGACATCATTAAAACCGAAGGAGATAATGCAATAGTTAACAAGCTAAAACAACTAAATTGAAAAAAAAAGTAGGTACTTATCAAATGGAAGGAGGCAATATTTATTCTTCTGCACAATAAAGATGATGAGACAGATACCAAAAACTACCTGCCAACTATCTTATTCTCACACATGTGCAAAATGTTCACAGAAGTAATTCAGAACAGGATAAAGGAGAGCTCAGATTGGAATCAACCGAAGGAACAAACAGAATTCAGAAGCTGCTTTCATCAACAGACTGTACTCCGTCCGGCATGAACTAAGGAGTGATGTCATAGCTTTCACGCAGCGATTGTGCATGGCTATCTCACACGCCGACATTGTACGCTCGCGATTATAGCTGCGGTTTACTGCGATTCGCACGTTTAAGACTGGGTGAAAGCTATGACGTCACTTCTTAGTTCAGGTCGGACGAAGTATATCTATAAGCAGTAAAACCAGATTATTGAAAAATCAAATTAATATCAACTCAACCTTTGCCTGGGATTCATCGACTATCAGAAAGCATTTGACTCCATTGAACGTAAGGACATGTTTGATGTGTTGAGTAATAGAAGAAGGATACATCTGTATCCTGAAATACTAAGATGGAACAGCTAGAACACACATTGGAAATGATATTTCAAAGGAAGTGAAGGTAGAGTGGGGCGTAAGACAAGGGGATACCAACAAATTTCACAGCAGCTTTATTTAAGAAGTCCAACCTACAAAAGAAATGGATCAACATAGATGGGGAACAACTGAGTGACCTCAGATTCGCGGACGACGTAGCTCTTGTCACAACATCTGTACAAGATATGGAACACCAGCTAGGTCATTCTGAATGCTTGAAGTAAAAAGGTGGGATTAGAAACGCACAAGGGAAGGACACAATTCATGACCAACTCTGAAATATTCAAATAGAAAAACCACAGAGAAAAACTTAAACAGCTACCAATAATAAATGAAAACAGAAAACACTATAAAAGAAGACGTACCGATGATGATTAAAAGATAATGTAGATGTTTCCACAAGTATAAGGCCCTGCTAACTGACAAGGAAATATCATTATCACTAAGAAGAAGGATACATGACCAGTGCTCTAACAACCATGGTGTATGGAGCAGAAACGTGATCAACAACTAAAGAGATCAAAACAAAAATTGAAAACAGCACAGATGGACATGGAAAGAAGAGTGCTTAATCTGACTCTACGTGACAAAGTCAGGCAATGTGACATAAGGCTAAAAACACAAGTCAAAAACGTTATACTGAATATCAAAGAAATAAAAATGAAAATAGGCAGGACACTTATCCAGAGCACAAGGAAATAGACAAAGAAGCTGTGGCAGCCTAAACTAGCAGGAGAAGAAGAGGTAGACAAATGGAGGCGGAGAAACGAAATAACTACGTCAATACATCGGCATGGGCTTGACTGACAACATTCAGGTAGGAAGGAATGGATATTGCTTTAAAGTCTGACTCAGAGATTTCGAAATATTATTTTTTTTGTGTAATAATGGAAAATAGTCAACTAGAACTAAAGATAGTAACCTAAAATGCACAATTCCGAAATTTGAGATGAATCGGAATTTTCGTTTGATTGCAATAAACATTTAGGTAGTATTACGTCTTCATAGGATATTTTTTTTTTTTTTTTCAAAATATGTGTATAACAAAAATTCCGGATCGGAATTTATAAACAAAGTTTTGATTTTCTATATGAAGGATTCGATTTAAGCTTAGCCATTTCCAACACAGCGCTTTAGTATATGGGCAAGCTTTATGTACATGCACAAAACACCTTTTTTTGGAAATGCTGCGCCCTTATCAGGAAATATCTTGAGTCAGCCTTTAAAAGGGCTTCATTCAACAGTAGATGAACACAGCCTGGTGATGTAAACAAAATTTCAGTTTGAAGCGTAAAAATACATTCTAAAATAATTATATTTATTTTTATCTCTCCTCCATTAAATGGTTCCATTAAATGCGATTCATGCTTACTCGGATGATCGACTGGTTTAAAATCAAATTGCAAAGTCAAACCACTTTTGTTTGTACTTACACGGAGAAAGTACAACTCTGCCTAAAGCTGGTAAGGAATATTGTCTATGACTTTTTCAGTATTTTACGTATAACTTCTGAAGCCAGTTCGTAAGTAACTTTTCATTGAATTCTGAGAACCATTTTCTTGATCTTTTGAAAAATTGAAAACAGTGACCTCGGTCGTTTGTTTAGTATGCATATCCTCAGTAAATCAATGTCTATTATGCCAAATACTATTACCTCAGCTCAAGGCAGCAAACGCATAATTTATATTATTTATTATATACAGGGTGAGTCCAAAAAGACTTGACCCTGATTGTGTCCGCCATTTTGAATTTTTAAGTATCATATATCTAACATATTTGGTATCATCTAAAAGCTGGTTTTATTATCTTTAATATACTGCAAAGATCATTCACATCGGTTAGGTATAGACCGAGCTACAGTCGTTTGAATCAAGTAGTCGGTTTTCTACTCTGTCCACGGATTCACATTGAAATGAACGACGTTCAGCGAAGGAAATCAGGCTATTTATTCACTGCAGATTCTTGATTCGAAAGACTGTAGCTCGGTCTATACTTAACCGATTGGAATGATCTTTGCAGCAAATTAAAGATAATGAAATAAGCTTTCCGCAGATACCACATATGTTAGCTATATATTATTTAAAAATTCAAAATGGCGGACACAATCAGGGTCAAGTTTTTTTTGACTCACCCTGTATATTAATTTATATATATCATTAGGTGTAGAACAAATGTTGATATAATTTTGCAGTAAAACGTACAAGTTATTCTTAGTTAAGTTACCTAATATTGTGAAAACAAAAGGGAAAATTACATCGCAACTGCTAAACAATGGCTATATCGTAAAAAATGAAACGGTGCGAGTTTTGAAGTGAAATGTTGTATTGTGCTTTTTACATATAGTACAAGGGGAAATGTAATTAATGTGCTGGAATAGTTTTTTCCATATACAATTTTGACATCAATGTTTTTCCAAAAAAAAAATGCTTAAATTGTACTAAAATATATACCAATCTGTTCGGTTGGTCATAAGGTTTCTAAAAAGGTATGATTTGCCATATCTACGACCTATTGTTTTAGTACAATAGGCTCAAGACAGTTCAAGGTCATCCTTTATAAAATGGTTCGATTTGATAAAAAATGGTTTTAAATCGTTCATTGGGTCATACTAAATAAGAAAATGTATATAGATTCTGTGTTTCATTTTTCAAAGTGAGACTTTACAGATATGGCTAGTGATCTCCCGAACACCTTGTGGACTCCGACCATATTTCCATTCTAATCATCATCAAAACGTCATAGACAATGCGACCTGTATATTTTCGGTGTCTGTACAACATGTCGAACAATTAAGCATCATTTTTTAAAACAAACTGATGAATCTGAAATTTTACCCCAATGTGACCTTGAACCTGTTTTGCCTTATAACTCTTGAACTATAACCCTCAGATAGGGCTAACTATACCTTTCTGAAATCATTGAAAGGTACTGAACATGATTGTATACTTTAAATCAAATGTTGACCCTTTTTCTTTTTTGCCCCGTATAAGTCTACCCCGAGAATACATCGAAGAACATACTTTTAAAAATGACACCCATGATCTTTGGAATCTTCATACAATTTTAATTTAGAAAAACCTCGGTTGCAAGATTCTACATGTAATTCTCACAAAAATACAGTTCCACATGCACTAATACTGCTATATACTCGGACGTTAGATGGTAATACAATCTATTTAGAAAAACAGTAATTTGAGACAAATGACTTCAGCATAATATGACATTTTTCTTAATATGACATTTTTGTAATGTTGTTGTAATATCATTCTAAGGAAAATATAAACGGGTTTTTAGTTAAACGATATGGTCATATTTCTTGACAGTTCTGATAAATGATTTGCAAAATAATCTACCTTCACTGGAGGTTTGAAGCAGTTGTAAGATGACTGATTCAACAAAAACATTTATTTGATTCTAATGTAAAAAAAGAATATCTTTTGCCATTAATATCACTACTTCTCTAAATTGGGTTTTAAAGCCACCTTGCTAATAGTGTCCTAAGTATTTGTATTTGTTAAGCGACACCGTACCGCGAAGTCTACGATGTACGGGTCTAATTTCGAGGATGTTTAAAAAAATAATACACCTCTAATTCTTATTTCAAAAGCGGATTTTTACATATTTAGAATGCTTACCAGTGTATTAAATCACACCTGAATTTAATAAGTCTAACACACCATCTGCGGAGCACGAAAGAAAATGCAAAAATGCCTCACTAGGATTGCTTGGTAGGAGCAGACATGACTTCTTGGTTTTTATTTCTACTTATCGTCCAATAAACCTTCGAAACGTTCTTAGTGTTATACACCCATTCAAGTGCAAATTTAGATAAATGTATATTCCTCGGAAAATTCTTTAATCTTAAAAGTCAAGCTTTCGATCATTTACCATCTAACGGTCGTTAGTATTATTAACAATCAGTTCTATGAATGCTTTGTACTTAAAAGTAAGTAATCTTTCTGTTATTTCTACAGCCATATGCTACTTACAATCAGAAGATGGCATCACAAATGTTATGGGTTTTAACATTATTGTTGAAGATATATGCCATCATGTATGGAGCATCGTGGGAGGAAGACCGATCTTATTATGATTTTCATGATGAATATGGCTACTCAGATGATTATGGCCACTCAGATGATTTTGGCCACCCAGATGATTATGGCCACCCAGATGATTATGGCAACCCAGATGATTATGGTAAAATTAAAGCACATTTAAAATGTGCTTACAGTGTGCTTATTGTGTACTTATTTGGTGATAAATAAAAAGTAAGTACATTCTGATGAAATGTACTCATTTCTATCTTCTACATTTTTATGTACTTACTTTGTGCTTACAATGTAATTTCAGACAAACCTGGCATGAAAAATGTATCTGGAATGTGCTTACAATGTTCTTATCTTGGACTTAGTTTTATATACATAGGATGTACTTGCAATGTGTTTATTTTTACTTAAATGTTCTTGAAGCAACAGGGTGTATTTGTAATGTGCTTACTTTGGAATTAGAGCTTTACCCGAGTGCAACGTACTTACTTTTATTTTGGTATTTCAATGTATCGGTGATGTACTTACATTTTGCTTACTTTGATGGTCATATGAAGAGATCATATGGCTAGGTTAGAACTGCCATTTTCAAATTTGCTGTAGATGTGGCAGTTATTAGGTGTGACGCATGGTGCTGATAATGGTGAAAACAAGTGAGTTTCGGCTAAACATTAGTACAGGTTAACGAGCATGCACTTCTGAATAAAATACTAGTTAGTCTACAATATGTGGTGTAACCATAGAATTAGATAAAGAAGCGAATCGCCATGATCGCGTTGCATTTATTGAATGGAATAGCCAAGAGCTCGTGTAACCAATTTCATCACACCTCTCGCGCCGTCCTTGTTGTTGCGCACCAGCGGGTGTCTGTGGCTGTGGCTACTCAAGTAAACGCAGATAAAAATCCGTGCGTCACGCGTTTCGTTATCAGTTGTTGCATTCCCTAATGTTCCATTATCTGATTTTTCCGCAATTATTATGCGAAAAACCAATCGAAGTAAGAAAATATGCCTCTAAAAGTCATGCATCCCTAATTCACAAAAGTTTCTCGATGATCCTGTTAATTTTGCTTAAGAAAAGAGATATTTAAGTTAGAGTGACAGAATGTGGCATTGGTTGTTGTTGTTTTCACTCGCTAAATGCAACAAACGTAAAAATACCCACGTGTGTCATACGTATGCATAAGGACTTTCCAAATACGATGATATGCAAACCAAATATAGTGGTGCCCAAAACTATGATAAAGAAGTGCGTATGCTCATTAAAATACTTTTGGGTACTCGGTTTTTGGTTACGGACGTTTGCGGAGAGTCCGCTTGTCTAACTTATTTAGGTCATTTGGGTGTTGTTGTAACCAGCCGTTGAACTTATTCTTATGTGCATGCATGCTCACAAGCAAAGATGTATGGGCCTATGTAAGCTATACTGTTGTACTTATAATTGTTTGAATCCGTTTGCTCGTAGCTTGGCTAAAGATACAAAATACTAGTTCTAGCTATGGTAGTTATTTGTACTCTAGTGTATATACGGTGCATGCATACAATCTAATATAGCATTTCCAGTTTTCGTATGTACAGGAACACTGTGTATGTGTTGGGGAACATAATCATAGAGCTTATAGTGGCGGTCTTTATCACATGGATAAAACTGTTTTGTAGGTTCGCACATATAATTTAACTTTAATGCGTATGAGACTTTGAATGAAGTACATATTTCTCTTTTTAAGTAGCTTTCAGTCGATCAATGCAGGTCTGTTGATATTGAGTCCAATCTATTAACATTTAATAGGTATGGTTCACAATCTTAATGAAATTGTTGCCAATTCGTTTTCAAATTCATGCAGTGCTTATGACATATAATATTTTACATAATCCTCACTTAGATGAAAATGATTGAGGCTTGCATTTCTTTCATTTTTTTGTCGATTACTAGAAGAACATATACGAATAGTTGGTGGTTCTTTCAGTTATGAAGGCAGAGTAGAGCTCCTGTAGATGACCAAATGGGGAACAATTTGGACCGCGGATGGGGGAAAAAGGATGCAGACGGTGTTTGTCGTATGGCGTGGTGTTTGAAGGGCAGCAGAGGCGGCGTACCAGAGGCTCACATTTGGGCGGAGGTACAGGAGACATTGGTTAGATAATGTTTGGTGTAAAGGAGATGATAGACGATGCAGTAGAGTGGACGGCTGGGGAGTGTCTTCGTGCACAGACCATAGTGAAGACGCTGGCCTCGCATTGGCATCAAGCATGGTTAGTACTTTTATAATGTTACTTCGGTGTTATCAAAAACATAAGAAAGAAGATAAGGCAAAAACTATTTACCTGTTTTTATCCCATAAGTAGACTCATGAGAGCATCCCGGGTCCTGATGTAACGAGAGTAGCCGAAAGTTGTTGCACACTCATAGAGCAATGTGGAGGGAAAAGCGAGTTAAATTATGATTTGTTATTTTCCCCACCCACTGACAGAACAAGAGGAGCACCCTGAGGACTCTAACAATATGGTCCATGTTTGACTGCAATAATCTATTAACAAAGATTGTGGCCAAAAAGGTCTTTTCATTACTGATTGAAAAACGGCTTCGCAATACCCAGGCTTTCGCGATTAGTAGTTATACACCATAACCTGCCTGCCGTAAGGAAAAAAAAAATCTTGGGCGGCCTACTTGCTTGCATGGCATTCTGAAAAAAGTCTGAAAATGCACTAATAATAATATAACAGATATTTACATAGCGCATTATCAGTAAGAATGATACAAAGCGTACAACATAAACTAAATAATCCTAACGTTCTTAAAGTACAATCTTAAAGCTAACAAACCTAATGTAATTAAGTTTAATTTGGAGAAAAGATATGTTTTCAATTATGCTTTGAAATATTGCAGTCGTCCATTTTCCCCTCTTCACTCTGACACACAGTGCATTCAATAGGCTATGACCTGTCATGCTCACGCTGTGCTTAATAACGCATAGGACATGAGAAAAACTCACGTCGTTGCGAGAAAAGTGCTGAAGGGATTTTCTTGGTAGAAGCGCTAATTGTAGAATAATTATCATAAATAACATCTGTGAATTTTATTTTGATAGAAAATCATTTGCAAAATAAGAAAATGGTTAATTAAAAGAGTGTGATATTGGATAGGGGTATAATGCTAACTCTATGGCCAAAATCACCAGTTGATTGCTGTGCGTATTTCAAGAGGACGCCATGGACAAACGGTTAGTTTTATTTTTTTTTTTTTTTTTTTTAAAAAAAGTTTTGTCTTTTTTTTTTTTTTTTTTTTTTTTTGTTTTTTTTTTTTTTTTTTTTTTTTTTTTTTTTTTTTTTTTTTTTTTTTTTTTTTTTTTTTTTTTTTTTTTTTTTTTTTTTTTTTTTTTTTTTTTTTTTTTTTTTTTTTTTTGGATCTATACTCTTTCGTAAAAGCTGACAACAAAGATATATTATTCTCTACAGGGTGATGTTAATTTGGTTGACATACGGTGCTGAAAAGATCCGAAACGACCATTTCGAACAAGGCTTCCAACTCTGTGTAAAAAAACAGGCATTCTCGCCAAGTCATGCCACCAGTGTGTGGGTCATCGCTCATCCCATAGCATGTCATTGATCGGTGATTGGATGGTGCCCTGTAAAGTGGGAACATTTACATACGATAAACCTTATGAATGGATTCATGTCACATAATGATTTGGTTGGTGAGCAAAAGGTCGAGACCCGTTTACATGGACACTAAACTGCACTATGAAGGTGAGGTTAGGAGACATTTGCCTTGTTGCCGGTGACTTGTTCCATAAAAATTGGGTGCGATAGCGGAAGCTTGTTACTAGTTATATTAAGAAAGTGAGTGGAATTTCATGATTGACATGGTAGACTCGTATGTGTTCTCAAACGCATGAATCGGGTAACATAATGCGTGGATTGATCCCCGAAATTAAGTATACAAGAACCAAACAAGAACTATCAAAAATACAACTACTAAATTGAAAATTGTCGCTCAGATAGACCTACACTCACTCATTCACACACGCACCCCACTACACGACAGGCAACATGAATCACAAGGAAGCATGCTAATGAAAAACATCTGAACATAGGCAGTAATTTTAAAATTACTGTATACAGTCTATAGGGATATTATAACACAATTAACAATGGAAGGCCGTTAACAATACGTGTACAATGAAGATGATCCCAAAATATAATTTTACCCGAATATTTGAGATTTAATGGCTGTGGGAAATTGGCTCGGGGATTTAACACTTTTGATGTAATTGGGCAGGTCATTCCACAGCTTGGGCGACCAGTGCTAAGATGGTTTTCATTTTTGCTTGGGTATCTATAATCTTCTATGTTTCGTGTATATAAATTGTGATTTCCCCGATGAATGTGAAGATCACATCAAAAAGACTGGGGTAAACCATATCGCGCCGCGCACATATGACGATTTGCAAAATCGCATTGAAAACCCGGTGAGATTTTGCAATTTTGATTTTCCCCTTATTGTTAATTAAAACAATATTCCAATTAAAAAACCTAGTGGAAAAATGCCAAAATAAGTTAATTTAATCAACTTATAATTTATTCAGGATATGGCGAAAAAATGATGTAAATAAACTACGTCACTATGTGAAAACGACAAAATAGCAAACTCTACCGGGAACTGCAAAACACGTCGCACAAATACGTCGCAATGTGAAACGGCGACTACTTAAAAATGAATGCCTATGGGCCTGACGCTGAATACATTTTCGACAAATACGTCGTTTGTAGGATGCGGACCATTTAACGTCTTGCAAATACGTCATTAATTAGTAATTAAATTTACAATTAGCCACTTGAGGTTTGAAATTTGGTGAATTTGGTGTAGAGTAGTACAAAAACAAACGTATATGCCCAAATTTCTCCAAAAAGTCCAAAACGTTGAATACGTCACTATGTGACGCGGTCGACGATTAAAATCAATTAAATTACATATTTGACCCTGTGGCCATGTCAACGGTAGATGTGGGAAAATCAGTGAGATAAATTTGTAGCCAGTCACCCACAGATGTTTTTGACATAAGTTTGAGTGGATATCCGATGAACCTGGGGAGAAGAAGCAAATTATGAGAACAGGCAAACAAAGACGAAATTACCGCCAAGAAAGAAATAAGTTATCCGGCTGCTCCGCGTAACTTAAAACAAGAAACGGGGGAAATACAGGACCCTATTTCTTCCACGACAAAGGTAAAAAGTAACCACTTTATGTATATAAATTGGATCAAATAAATACACCAATTACCTTGCCAAGTGTATACCGGTGTCCCTTCAAAAAATTTCAAATAATTAAGCAGTTTTTACCATTGTTGAATATCTTTAGGTTTCAGTGTGGCTAAAACTCGATACATTGGGTGCATAATGAGTATTATGAAATTTACACTTGGTAAGTCTTGGTAAGACAACAAAAACAACATATAGAAGGACATATCCCATAATCTACTGCCAAAATGGACATCAACAGGTGGAATGTTGCATTACTATTTGCATCTGCAAACATTTGATAAATTACCTTTTTGTGGTAAAGGGTATGATGATGTGGAAAATAAATTCGAAAAGAAAAGAATATGTTTGAAACCTTTTTTTGACATGTTTCGCGACAGTAACTATAATCGCGTCAGGACGTTCTAAGGGCAAATTTGGCTACGGTCAGCGTGATGTGCGCCAACCAGAAGCACAAATATATAAGTAATTTGCATAATACGTTGCGTGCATTCGGAGTTGCCTGAGAAATTCGGACAGCGATTATAAATACACCACAAACACGTTGTACATCCATTTCATTTGGGTAGGCAGAATATGGTGCTATCGATTTAATGTTCCCTGTCATTGTGAAGGGTTTGCATTATCAGTTTCGAATTTAGTTTATTCTAAGTTCTAACTTACGTTTTGGTATTTTAAAGATATTTCCTTAAAGTTGAAAAAGATAAAAACGAAAACCAACAACAAACAAATAAACAAATAAAACAAAACACAAAGTAAAACAAAATAATAAACAACACAAACGAACAACAAAAACAACAAAAGAGGAAAGCACATTTTAGGTTTACAGCCGAGGTTAGCAATGTGCGCGTAACGCTAAAAATCTTTAAGGCACTATTTTTACCCTAGCTCGGAATATCTGACTTTTAAAAAGAAAGTGATGTAAATTTCATGATTGGGTATAGTATAGTGGTGAGGAAATTTTCTCAGCGGCCATCAATTTCACATCGATTTGCCAAATATCAGCCGGAAAAAGGACCGAGAGGGAGAAAGATTTGAGAGAGAGAGAGTGATGAGAGAGAGAAAGAGATATTTTCGAAGTATAGACTCTCCAGGAATAGAAGTCATTACATTTGACGCCAGAAGCTATGGTTAGACGACACATTTAACTGTAAACATATTGCAAGTGCATGAATCAAGAATTTTATCATTATTTTATTCTTTTTTATGGCATGAAGCATGGCCAAATACTCAGTGAGGCACAACAGTTAGTGGCTTGTTATAATAGAGTTTCTGGCCAATCTATCATCTATTTAGAAAGGAGATTTAATAGCGAACGTATTTGATAGTGCTCTCCGAGTTAATGGCCCAATGCTAGCTCTACACAACAGTGTGGCCAATACGCTGGATCCTGGTTTCCTACCGGAAATACATTTTTGAACGAAATTCCTGTGCAGCAAACGGTTTTAACACAGTTATGACAGGAAAAATGACCGTATCATGTCACAAAACACCATAGAATATATAACGCCTATTATTTTATCTACCCGTTACCATCAGTTGTGCATTATGGGATAGAATTTCGGTTAAAAAAGATTTCCATAAGAAATCCAGGGTCCACGTATTATAAAATCGTAGAAAATTTATCGTGAAAACCAATTAGTACTTAATTTGGTATAAATGAAAGAGAAAGACCATACATACACTTGTATATACATCGTAAGCATCGGGATCTTTAAACGAATTCTCGAAGGGAATGGTAACCACCCCTTTGGTTAAAGATGTGTTACAAAAAAAGTCTTGGTTATAAGAACAAGTGTTAAACAAGGTGTATTCCATATTGTCTCATCAGAATTTTATTTTTTCAGCTAAACTACTTTGAATGCAAGACTTGCATTTTTGATGAGGATAATGAAGACACGGAATGTGTAAATTGCCACAGATATAGGGGGGTACAAGCGTTTACGTGCTATGGTCATTTTATGTGAGTATAACGTATTGGAAGTTTATATGACAAAAGTTATTATTGATAACCGTTTGACATTATACATTAAACACAATTACCCAACCCGATCATGGAAAAGAGGCGGAGGCCGCTCTTTAGATGTTATTTCTGCTTTCAGCTGTTTTACTCGATTGACCAACAAGATACTCATCTCATTAAAGCGGCACTGGCCCATTTTTCAATTTGCTCTCTTCCAAATGATCGTCTAGGCCATTGGAAGAAACACAGAGATATATTCCCCCACCCACATACCCCCCTTCCCTCCCCCCCCCTCCTCCCTCCTTTTTCCATTTTTACCATAAAAATAACATACCCCAAAAAAAAGATAGGGACATTGATGATATAGATAATCATGAGCTAGATGGGTTCGTGAAAATAAACCCGCTTGAGGCGCGACCTTGGTTAACATCGGTCGAGCGGCCGCAGGCCGCCGAGACCGATTGTAAACAAGTCCAGCGCGAAACGCTTGTTTATTTTTAGAACGCCATCATAGCACCTTGATTATATAGCATACACTAGGATAATATAAAAATACATTTTAAAACAAATTTTTGTGTTAAAACATGCTAAAATTAGATTGATAACGAATAATTTGTCGCAATTTGGAAATTTAACATTATGTATAAAAAACACTTGTCCTTGTCACGTATATGACGAGCGTTCACCCAAATTCCAATCATGGGTTGTATGATTGCTCTGCCAGTAACCTTCGAGTGACTTAAAGCTATTAAGTATTAAAGCTATAACTTGACAATCGGTTAATTGATTAGTGCTTTGGATAAATACCGAGCAAATTATACATGTATTTAGTTTATCTTGGAGTAAAATTTGAATGAAATCAAATCACCAAGCCTATTCGGAATAAAGACTATTAACCCTATTAATCCTTGACATATTGATTATTTCGTGCAGAAATTACAAAGAGTTATCAGTGTTTTACCACTTTATTTTAGCCATTTGAGTGACAATTGCATAGGGTTTGACGAGAAGAGAAAACAGATAAACCAATCTTGATCTGGTGACCGTCACTGTATAGTATATTGTCTAAATTATGTACGTTCTTTAGGGTTATGTGTGATGTTGACATTTGTGGAAGCAGCATTTGATTTCAAATGGAATGACGGCGTCGGATGGGGAGCTTCTTCAAGCTTGATCCCAAGAGGTGATGTGAAGCTGACATTAGTACTGTTTTTTTTTTGGGGGGGGGTCCCCTCTATATTAAACCAGTGGTTGGTGCAAATCTTAATGTCAGAAGTAGGTTTTGTTATTGTTTTAATTTTTGTCTTTCTATTAGCTCAAGACATGGTATGGTAACATCTCCGGCGTTGAGTATGGATGCAGCAATGAATCAGATGGCCAAAGTTGCAAAGATCCAGTCTGTAACGATACACATTGTGTATTTTGTTGTACTGGCGATATGTGTAATGTAAACCTGACTACCAGTACTCCCAGCCCTTCAAAGAAGATGTGTTACAACTGTGTTCAGGATAACGACAGTGACAAGTGTAGTGTCTTAGGGTTTCAGACGAATTCAAGTGATGTGCAGGTCACTTGTGACAGAATGTGTTATGTGAGCAATGTATTTTTAGACATCTCCTTTTATTTATTATTATCCTCTCCTCCACCTTTTCTTCATGATCCTGTTCCTCCTCGTTATCATCTTCATGACTAACACCTTGTGTTAGTCTTTCAAGTAGCCCTTTATATATTGCGATAGGGAATAGTCCAAAGTATCAAATCGGTTTTATGTGTCAATCAGGTAAATTGAGCAAATCCTTGATGTTACCTCTAATTCGTTCTTTCAGGGAAGGCGCTATCACATATTTTCTAATGGAAAACAGACGATGGCGACCCCGAATATGGCAAACCCATTTGTCTCATTATTATAAAAAATAAAGCCGAACATGAAGCTGGAGTTCACAATGAGAAATACATAAGAGAGTTGGTTTTGATTTCATGATTAAGACATTACCCCCTTTCCTAAGACCCGTTCTAGGCAATTTCCTGGGCCTCGCACACCAGGGACTTTGACAGTAAAGATTGGCTGCTTGTGGCATGCTACCAAACACACTTCTGTGGGCAGACCAGCCGATATCAGGTTACAATTTCATTGAAAAACAGCCTTGAGTCGAGACATTATGGCTAGCTTTCAGCAATGTTTCACCTTCATTGTGCTAAAACAATGGAACCGCTGAAGCGAATCTGGGCTAGAAGTAGCCCAAAGTCCGGGTTAAGGGTTAATTTTCATGCAATTTATTATTGAATTTATAGACATTGAATAGAGGTGGCCAATCAGTTTGACTGCAGATATTAAAAACAACATTGGATTGCATGAATTCATTGACCACTTACAGCATTGAGTTTGTTCATGCTACTTGATATTAAAATACAGTTGAATATTGTCGTGATGTTATATTAGTAATGGATATGACAATGAGACAGTATATTGCTGCAACATCCAACACCTAGTAGGAAGGTAAATTACTACCAGCAGATTTGACAATTTTGACTAATCTGTCCACATTTGAGGAAATTTGTCACACCATCTCCCCCAAATAGACATAGCGACGGCGTCTCACAATCTACACTGCACAGCTGATTGTGCTTTACACCAGTACAGAATAATCAAAGATTAATATTTTTTTTGTTTGAGGTCAAACTGTACAGGTCATGATACACAATACCACACTTAAAAAGGCTTTTTGATTTCAAGTCGGAATTCATATACACACGTATAAAAATTACAGAATCAGATAAAAAGTACCGCCTTGTCTTCAATACACGGATTTCAAGCCAACCACTTGCAGGTTATATGTTACGTTAGCACATCCATGCCAGTAACAAAAATACCAAAATATGATTTTGATGACTTTTCGATGTTTCGGCTCAGCAAATCGCTGGTTATCCCTTTAAAGCAATATTAGTACATTTTTTGAAGAGCGCCCCCAATTTTTCAAAAAAATGAGATTTTTACACGGTTGCATTGGTAACTGGCTAGTAAACTATACCTGTGAATGGTTAAGCTCTACAATGTCTATGTGTCGCAAACGAAGGAATTTTGTAACTAGAATAATTAATATCGGGATCCTGATAATAATTCAACGGCTGCTGGAAACGGCCTTCCAATATGAAATAGCCGGGAAATAGCGCCATGTACGCAAGTCAAGTATAGAGGTCATTTTCTTGAGGTGGCACTATTTCATCATGGACGGACATAAACTTAGAATTTCCAGCTCTGCCGTTAAGTATAATCTAGGATTCTAATTACAAAAATCGCTCATTTTATGATAAATACGCATTTTTGAGCATTCTCGTTCGCAGGTGTAGTTTTCTAGACAATTACCAATATAGCTGTGCAAAAATATCAAATTTTGAAAATTGGGGGCGCTCTTCAAAAATGTGCTAATATTGCTTTAAGTGGAGCGAAGCGACTATATAGGCCTGTAATCACAAAACGGCTTGCGAACATTAAAATCAGTCTACCAGTTCAAAATAGTCAAGCTATTCTTTGTCAAAGACGTCTCGAAATTGTGTCCACCAACCGTGACAGAATCGCCTAAGGTGCGTGTCAAGGGCCCAAAGCCGAGCTGAGCGAGGCGTGTTTGCACAAATAGGCATACTTCTTTGTAAGCATTATGTGTCAATCAGTCTTTTGTGGTCATCGTAATGGGGGAGTATAGACAAATCCGACCAGCCAAATGATGGTCAGAATTGATCCGCCATTACTGGGGCCTCCAACCCAAAATATACCCAAATCTTTTGTACGTCTGTACCACGCTTGATTAAGTATAATTCAAAAGCTACACTTAATCTGCACATTTGGGTGAATTCAAGCAGGATGCACCCCAGCTATGGCTGCCAGTGAGGTGTTGGAATGTGTAAAACTGGATTAGTGTATGCGCCCTTACTATATCCATCAATGTCTTCTTCAGTCCTCAATCAGTTCCCAGGATAGTTATAGAGAAAAAGAAAACACACACAATATTTAAGGAAAGGCGTTGTGTTAGAGCTGCAGTGGCGTAGCTAGGCATGTGGCGCCCGGGGCAGGATGTTAACATGGTGCCCTCTAGCGTGTTGCGTGGGCAATATTGAGTGGGATCCAGAGGGCACCTAATGTGGCCCCGGGGAAAAGCCCTTTGCGGGGGTCTGGGGCGGAGCCCCCTGAAGATCTTGGGATTTAGCATGATTAAGTGCCTTCAGAGAGCTTTCAGCCAGTGCACTTAGTTCTCTCGTCTGGAAGCAGAAGTTAATGTTTGGCGACCCCTAGCATGTTGCATGAGCAATAACATGTGGGATCCAGAGGGCACCTAATGTGGCCACAGGAAAAGCCCCTTGTGGGGATCAAGGGGGTGAAGCTCTTGGTTTTTAGCATTATGTGAATGCCTTCAAAGAGCTCTCAGTTATCTCATTATATTGAACCCGATGAACTATACTGCCACTGACGGGAGTCCAGGGGACGCAGCCGGCCCCTGGAAACTTTTGGGTTTTTGCATGTGTGAGTGCCTTCAGAGAGCTCTCAGTTATATCATTATCATGAAGCAGATGAAAAAAAAAAAAAAAAAAAAACACAAATAGGCATACTTCTTTGTAAGCATTATGTGTCAATCAGTCTTTTGTGGTCATCGTAATGGGGGAGTATAGACAAATCCGACCAGCCAAATGATGGTCAGAATTGATCCGCCATTACTGGGGGCCTCCAACCCAAAACATACCCAAATCTTTTGTACGTCTGTACCACGCTTGATTAAGTATAATTCAAAAGCTACACTTAATCTGCACATTTGGGTGAATTCAAGCAGGATGCACCCCAGCTATGGCTGCCAGTGAGGTGTTGGAATGTGTAAAACTGGATTAGTGTATACCAACCAAATAATCGCTTGTGGTAAACGTTTCATATAGAAGTCCCATTGATGCAAATGAGGTATTGCTATTGATTCCGTCAAGCGCTACTGCACAACGCCATACAGCGCATGGCGGAATCAATTGTAATACCTCATTTGCATCAATGGGACTTCTATATGAAACGTCTACCTTGCTTGTGCCAACATTATGGATTAGCTGTCAAAAGAAACCTGGGGGTCATTTTTTCAAACTTAGTGTCAAGCTTTGTTATTTGTTTTCTAATGTGTGTAAGACTATAAATTTTAAGGAAAAATAGAAAGCACACCTTAATCTTTTCTCCTTTATTACTTTTTTTAATGAGTTTGAAAATTGAGCCATTTTTGTAAAAAATGCAAATAGTTTTTAATGGAAATTTAGATTAATTGCCAAAAGAAATGACTTGTCTTCATCATAAATGTAAAATATGCACCTTCAGCCAATACCAGCTGAAATATGAACATTGACGCTTGAATTTGGACAATTTCTTGACATTTTTTGCTTCCATCCCCAGAACAGGTTCTTGACATAAAAAAGTTTTATGTATAAAATCAAAAAAGTAACAGAGTAGAGTGATTTTTTTCATGAGTTGATTAGTTGTAGGCTGGAGAACATTTGTACCAAATGCAAGCAAATCTCACCCATTCAGTTAGCAGATAATTAGCTTTATGTCCAAAGTGTTGGACGTGACATGTGAACGGAATTTTGACTTAAAATCTTATCTTTTTGACATTTATTATAAACAAAAACTGATTTTAAGCTTATATAAAGATGAAACACTACTAACTTCCCCTAGTGAATGCTTTGTTTCATCCTCATGCCCTTCCAATATTCCAAAGCTGTTAGATTTGCATGGTTGCTTGATTGAAGCTTGCGTTGGACATGACAAATTGAAAATGTGAACAGGGCAATTTTTTGAAAATTTACTAAAACTGATCACACCTCAAAGTAAGTTGGTAGTTCACAAACCCATGGAACAACTAGAAACATACTATAAAATTTAAAGGTGCAACAAGAGATTTCACATATCAGGGGTCCCTAAAAAATCGAAAGTACTGATTTTTGCTCTGATGTAAAGCTTTCCATCAAAAATATCCCCATCTTAAACGATTAAGCTGAGAAATGTTTCTTTGGTACAGAAATTCAGCCTTTGTTTTCTATTGAAATATAAGCAAATCAAGATCGCTTTTTTTCTCTTTATGACATTTCTGTCGCCAAATACAAGGTAAGAAATCTATTGAATGTCTAATCTATATGAAATTACTATTACGACACAATATTTGGGTGTCTCAAAATCTCTTGTTGCAAAAATCTCTTGTTTAAATCCTTTAAAGTTGCAGACCTCCTCGTTTTTGAGATATGCAACTCGAGTGTGTTGGACGTGACCAAATGTGTTGGACGTGACTGGTGTGAATGGAAAATTTCATGTTGATGAAGCCAAGTCATTTTACAGTTGGTTGTCAAAACTTTTAGTACAATTTACTAGAAGAGTGAAATCACTCTCGGACAGAAAGTAACACAAACATAGAACTTACTTACAACAGGGCTTCTGCAAAAAGTGTTGGACGTGACAAAATTGTGAACGGAAAATTGCAGACAAGATTTCGAATAACCATATCTGATTAATTCAAGGACCAGTCATATAATTTTGTGTGGGCATTATCATGAGGGATTGTCTTTGTAAATGATACAATAAAATGCCACAGATATCCACCACAGGAGTGTCAGTGTAATTGAATAAAATGGTATTCAATGTGAACGGAAAATGTCACGTCCAACACTCAATTTTGATTGTTCCATATAAGTATTTTGAGCACTCTGCTACACCTTATTTTCACATGGTAATAAAGTGTCACTAGTTGCCTAATAGAACTCAAAAGTAAAAATTGACAGGCTCTACATAGCTAATATGGCAGCTGAAAACAAAAGGGCATGTAATTTTGGTTGACGCCATATCAGTCAAATTTTGACCATTTTGTGTGGGCCGTCTCCTGAAATACAAGCACAAATAAGTTGGTTTAGGTATGGGAGGTAGGTCTAGTAGAGATCTAAGTAAAAACACAAAAGGTGACTCTGTATCACCTTCCTGTAAAAATCCTATAGGTTTTAAGTGAAAATTCAAAAAGTTGGCAATTACTGTGAAACGGGCCACACATATTTTAAATCTATAGGGTGCAACAATTAACACCTGTGCACATGATGCATAAACAACAAAAACAAAAATATTGACATTCCAGTCTTTGATTAAAAATAACATGAAATATAATGTTATGATGTTTCAGAACACCATTGAATTTTGTCCCATGTTTCAGATTAATTTACACTTAAAATACAAGGCACAGAATACAAACAAAAGTTATTTCATCATAATAAGAGTAAACAAGATGAGCAAGATGGATTCATGACAGATTGGATACATATTAGAAAATCATTCTGGAGAGCCCCTTTCCAATAAATAAAAGAGAACACTAAAAATATTTACAAATCCCATCCTTGACACATAATGAATACAACAGAACTCTAGGTAATAGCCATTATAGATCCATTTATAGAATGAATATAATATGACACAGATGTTAGGAATTATTTGAAATAGAAACAAATGGTGATCATAATAGGATTTACTTGAAGCAAACCTCCGTGAAGCAGTCCTGTTTTCTTGCACATAATTACATGCACTGCCATCATCAGTTTTGCATAAACAACTAGAGGTTATGTGGCCATAGGCCACTGGTACACAGCCGATGGTAAATATGACCCCATGTCAACCATGTCAAGCCTTTGACCCCATGTCAAGCACAATCTTGGTGAAGTATCTGAAGCTCCTTTAACGGGCTTTATCTGTCTTCTATAAGCTGAGATATAGTCAATTTAGTCTCATTTTTAGCATTTTTTGGCAAAATTGAGCATTTGACCCCCTTAATGACCTTTGACCCCGATATAAAAAAAACCTGATGGACATCGCAAAAATGCATTGTTGCAGTTCAAATAAAAAAATTCTACTATGCTTAGTTCTGGAGATAAAAATTCTTAAAGTTTTTTAGCTCAAAACCGGAAATGACCTGTAAATGACCTTTGTCCCCCAAAATAAAAATACCCTGCATACAACGACTAACATACATGCATATCTCAAAGTTATGTCACTCTGCTATGTTTACATTTTGAGATAAAAATTTTGAAAGTTTTAAAATATTTTTGGTTTTTGACCGGAAGTGACCCCTTAATGACCTTAGATTCCTTATTCTTGAACACCCTATATGTAGCATGGGTCAGTGGTTCCTCTGAACAAGTTTAGTTGATATCGGCATGATCCTGTAGAAGAAGATAATTTTGCCATTTAAATGGCATAGTTTGGCTTTCAGACCGGAAATGACCCCCTTAATGACCTTTGACGCCTTTTTCTTGAACACCCTATATGAAGCATGGGTCGGTGGTTCCTCTGAACAAGTTTAGTTGATATCGGCATAATCCTGTAAAAGAAGATATTTTTGCGAATTAAATGACATATTTGAACCATGTAACCAGGTCAAAGGTCAGATGGGGGTCAAAGTCATATGGCAGGTGATGGTTCGCTTAGCGGTCATTTGGTGCAAACCTGGTCACTATTGGTCAAGCCACTACTGAGCTATAAGCACATTGACAGAAGAAAGAAAGAAGAAGCAGAAACACGCTAGTAAAACAGAACACAGCCGATTTGCAATCGGCTGTGTAAGAAGAAGAAGAAGAAGAACTAGACAACTCCAGGAGACTATGCCCGTTACGTATGATGAAGTCATATTGACCTTTGACCCTTAACGATGGCTCTTAGAGCGGGGGTTACTGTGGACACTTTTTCACTTTTCATTGATGCCTACAAGATGGCATAGCTATGTAGGTCAATTAAGCTTCTTTTATATTTGACCCCTAGATGACCCCATTTTGACCTTTGACCCCATATTAAAAAAAAAAAAAAAAAAAAATGCATAAACAACAAAAACAAAAATATTGACATTCCAGTCTTTGATTAAAAATAACATGAAATATAATGTTATGATTTTTCAGAACACCATTGAATTTTGTCCCATGTTTCAGATTAATTTACACTTAAAATACAAGGCACAGAATACAAACAAAAGTTATTTCATCATAATAAGAGTAAACAAGATGAGCAAGATGGATTCATGACAGATTGGATAATATTAGAAAATCATTCTGGAGAGCCCCTTTCCAATAAATAAAAGAGAACACTAAAAATATTTACAAATCCCATCCTTGACACATGAATACAACAGAACTCTAGGTAATAGCCATTATAGATCCATTTATATAATGAATATAATATAATATGACACAGATGTTACGAATTATTTGAAATAGAAACAAATGGTGATCATAATAGGATTTACTTGAAGCAAACCTCCGTGAAGCAGTCTTGTTTTCTTGCACATAATTACATGCACTGCCATCATCAGTTTTGCATAAACAATAATTGTAACAAAAAATAATTAGTACACTCCATACACTTTGCCAGATCTCAAAATTAATATTTTGACTCGTCCTGCTCCATTATGAGCCGGATTATATTATACAAATACTACCTGGTTAGAGGGGAAATAAGGCAAACTATTTTCCCAAGGCACTGGCTACAGGCCTATCACCCGGCCCAAACTCAAAGGGCATGGGGTGGTAGGCCCGTAGCCAGTACCAAGGAAAAACAGTGTGCCCCATTTCCCCGATATAAACCATGTAGTATTTGTTTTATTACACCGCACTGTGACTCTGGGGACGAGGTTGTAGGGAAAAAGTTCAAACTATTTCCCAAGGGAAAAGCACTTGTAATCAGAATCAGCCAATGAAATAGCATGATTATGTTCGTGAATATTCATGAGGTGTAATAAAAACTTGCAATAGTTATATAACCAACAATGTTTTGCTTTTCCAGGCTCTCAGCATAGCTACCACAGCAAATGATACTGAACACACCGGCGTATCCATACCATACCAAGGGGACGCGGGGGAGGGGGGGGGGCGAAAGGACCTCTAATAGCTGAAAATTGGCTGATTTTGCATGTTTTGGCTTGAATTCACATGGGCACATGCCCTGAAAACACCCTCACTGGAACATATAAAAATATATCTACTACTTTGTATCAACATCAAATCCAAATTCCACATACTTTATAGACAAAACTTAGGGGTTTTTCCCACAAATTTCCCATTTGTCACATATTTACCAAATTTAACAATTAGAATTGTGCAGTTCTCGGCTTTTGCAGTTTGAGATGGAGGTACAAAGGTTAGGGTTGTTAAACATGACCTGTAGTATCAGTAAACTGTCACCACCCTAGGGCTCCCCGTCTAACTACACCATGGCCTCTTTGCAACTATAACACGGTCCACTTTAATATCTGGCCCAGATTTGAAGGTCATATAACTACTGCAGGGTCCCTTTCCCAACCAGATCCCTTTCCACCTGTCTCAGAGCCCCTTCCCACGCATGCAGCTGCCACATCCGTCTAAAGTAATAGTAGAAGACCAGCCTGTAGATCCCGTGACCAAACTCTGGAGACAAAGATTTGAAGGCGTCTTGGGGTTCCCTGATCGATGTTGAAGGTTTTTGACTTGGGCTTGCCGCTTCAAAGTTCCGGCATTTTGGGGAAGGGGCAAACAAAGTTAACACGGGGGTAAAAATTGAAAACTGTCGCAATTGAATTAATATGCATGTCAAATTACTCGCCTTATTATACGGAATCTAAAAATGTATAGTTTGTTATAGATCCGACTTCAAATGAGGACGCTATGGCCAAAAATGTCCAAAGGTCAATGCACTTTCAGCCAAGGTCAAATTGTTATTATAAACCGATTTTAAAGATGTAAGTGTCTAATTATATGTTTTTGTGCATGCCAAATTTAATTTTGCAACTTATAATAGTTCAAATGTTGGTCTTGACCTTGAAATGCAAAATGGCGGCTATTTCAGGTGCTTCATCTTCATTCTCTTTGTCCCTTCCAACAGCCACGTCAAAAACCACATCTTCTACAGATTTGTTGAGCAGACTGTACCCTTTTGGCCTGTATAGAAATCACACACATATACACACACAAAATCATTATTACAAATGTTGTTTCACTGAGCAGGCGCATAGAGCCAGCCAGGTGTTTCCAAGAGCACCCAAGGTCCATTTAGGTGCAACAAATGTTCCACTCACAGGCAAAAATATCCCTGTCGCCAGGCAAGAATCCAAAAAAGGGACGATTTTTCCCGTCAAACAAGTTTTCGGAGGGAGCACTCTTTCCCCGTCTTCCCCCATCTGGCTATGGCACTGGCACTGAGCAGAGGGTGTTTTGAACCAATCCAATAATGCATTGCAATGTGCCTATAATACAGACTATCCCAAAAAACTATACAATCAAACGAAAAATTGTTAAAAATAAAAACTGCATTTCTGTGAGCTATTTTAATTAGATTTTGTAGAACAGATCCTAAGCTAAATCCTCATTTTTATTTCATCCAATTTGATGCACCCTAACTGGAGATATTGTCAATTGAACACAAAGGATATAAAATACCACTTGGGCCACTTTCCCTGAAGGTTCAAGAAACTATAGGTAGAAGGTGTGCAGCATCTTGTGGGATTAAACTGTTTTCAAACAAAAGAATATTGTAGAGATCAGATTATCGTGCACTGAACCTGAACTAATCAATATTTTTTCAAACAGTGAAAGCCCAAAAATTATGCTGTGGGGAAATGAGGGACTCACTCTCAGCAGGACAATAATCATGAAATTCCTGTAAATTTCACTGCTGAATCTAAGGGGACAGCCACAAGTTTCATGAGCTGTTCCAGCTCATGAAAGCTGGGACATTCCTTAAAAAAGGATAAGTCAACTTCCAGTTGAGATGAACTTAAGATTTTTGAAAAAAAAAACATCTTTGATTGTATAGTTTTTTCAGACAGTCTGTATACTCTACTATACACATGTCAGTTTTTAGGTATAACAAGGCCAACTCGTATTTACGCGATGCGTAAAATATGCCACGGCCGAATGTTGTGATCACTAACATGCGATAAAAGCAACTACAACACCTCACCCCCTCCCCCAACACCCCAAACACCCCACCCCCTCCTCAAAATCCCACAACAACCCACCACTCCCCTATGCATAGTAGTCTTATGTAGTGAAGGAATTTTGCCTAGCCGAGTTACCGCTTTCAGTGATACAGCATATGCAATATTTAATTAGATCATTTGCCTCCCTAAGCTGGCATCTTCACATCATTTAAATTGCCAAAAAAATGTGCCCCATGATAGGATTTCATGCCGCACAGGAAGTTGGCGTCTGATGTACCATTTCAAAAATATAGCAATCGCTGCTTTTTGATATTTAATTAGTCATGCACACTCAATTGTCCAAAATACGCCCAAAATCTATCAGGGTGAAAACTCTTCGGCCCGCTTCTTTCCACCAAGTTTACATATTATAGCCGTATGGAACTCCAGAAAACTTGTACACAGGCCTTGCAGGAAATTGGCGTAAAATTATGCAAATTAGATACTTAATTAGCATATTTTATGCCCAAAATCTAATCAGGTTGAGAACTCTTCGGCCCGCTTCCTTCCACCAAGTTACATCATTATACGCCGTATGGAACTCCAGAAAACTTGTACACAGGCCTTGCAGGAAAATGTTCGTAAATTATGCAAATTAGATACTTAATTAGCATATTTTATGCCCAAATTCTAACCAGGTAGAGAACTTATCAACCCGCTTCTTTCCACCAAGTTACGTCATTGTCACCCTTACGGAACTCCAGATCAATCGCATACAGCGTGGGTTTTAAACATTTTTTCACAGAGGATGAACGGACGGCCGCTGCTCATTTCATAGTCCTCGTCCGAACTCGTTCGGCGGGGACAAACACGTGTTCAAGAAGTAAGGACTACAAATCTTCATGACCCGATGCACTTCGTGGGCTAAAATGAATGAAGAGACAGGGATTATTTATTGAGGTGAAATTCCCATAATGGTGTATTGTGGGATGGACTAAAATCACCTCTAGGCACCTAAAACTATACACGTCAGTTTGTAGGGATAAAAAAGTGTTCAAGAAGGACTTCAAAACATTAATGATCATGATGCTACTTGTGGGCTAAAATGACGTGTGAAAAGAGGGATTTTATGGGATGAAAGTCCCAATTCTGGTGTATTGTGGGTGGACTCAATTACCACCCTCTGGGCACCGAGTATAGACCAATAGGGAAAAGACACTGGGGGACTTTTATAGCCTAAAGTACATGATTTGTTTGGGGTACAGTGGTGACTTTTGTGGAATCACATGACGTATTGAACTGATATAAAACTCGGTTGCATTGTGGGAAAGGGACTCACGCCCTCTGCTGTAGATACGTAATTTTACTACGAACCGTGCAGGACAAGATTTTACTCCATGCACTCATATTATCACAGTTCCCTGGTATACTCGCCTGTTGTGTTCCCAAACTGCAGGACTATAGAAAAAAAAAAAAAGGTGTATGTTATACATTGGCGGGGCCAGACGTCATTTCTGGGGTGGGGGCAAGGTGAAATTTTGGGGGACATAAGTTGTGAAAAATCTGGGGGGGGGGAAATATCAAAAAATTGGAGATTTTAAACAACTTTGTCCAAATGTGCTGATTTTGCCCACTTTGGTAATTTGTCTTTTGGCCGGGGCCCGGGAAGAAAAATTTGGGGCCGGGGATAGGGAGGGGGAATTACCACATGCCACCCCCTGGTGCTGCACTGATGTCATTTAAACAACGAGAAATTTAGAAATAACATAATTGTTTTAACCACAATTTGATAGTCATTCTCTTCATCACTTTTGTGATGATATCATCGTCGGAATCGCTCTCATCATCATATTCTAACCTAATGATGTAAACAAGAACATTATTTTATTATTTATATCAGGCTTCCGAAGTGGTGCAAAGCAATCTTGTTCTTGTAAAGTTTTCGGTAAAAGTCCCCGAGTAATCACAATATTATTTTGAATATGTATCACATACGGGCAGCGAGACGACATTTAATTACTGACTGGTAGACTTTTGGACTAGAGCAATGTCAAACGCATGGTTTGGCTTGAGTTCAGCTGCTAATAATAAGAATATTGAATGGCTTTCTTCGTATGATACAAGAATTATATTCACTCACAAGAAAAAGATTGCTACAAGTCTTACTCTTACAATCTTTTTCTAGCTCGGCCAATATATTCTACTCGTTTTTTACAAAACAATATTTTTAGCGGTGCAATATATTCTATTGAATCATACTCAAAGCCATTCAATATTGACTCAATATTACGGATAAAATGTTAGTGCACAAAGATACAAGTAGGCTTACAAAGGTACAATGGATGCTACAGTATGTTACACAGTATTTAACTGTGATTTAATCATGATTAATGTTACACAAAACAATGAGATGCAGAGTCCATATGGAATATACCAATTAAGGAAACTAAACAATAAAAATTACCCTATTGTTGATTACTCCCCCCCCCCCCCCCATCGACGAAAACAACTTTGCAAAGTATATTGTCAAAGTGAGCCACCGAGACTTTTCTTTTTGCATTTTTCTTTGCAGTTGCAGTGTTGTTTGTGCTAAGCTTTCCTGGGTCAGGAAATATAATGGGTGCAAAATGTCATCATATCTTATGAAAATTGAAAAAATGCATTAACCTCATTATTTGAAATTGTTTTTGGAATTTTGGGCATAATTTTCCCTTACAATGCCATCTGTTCTAGTCCTTTAGAAAAATGTAATTAGCTTTGGGCGAGATGAGATATGATAAGCCAATAGGGTTGAGTTATATAATAAATTTTCAGAAGGTTTATACATATCATGCCAAGTGTTAATAAGCAGTTAAGTTAGGTAGTTAAAGATAGTTGTGGCATAAGTGATTTTGATAAGGGTTAACATAGCCAATTTTAAGTTTGGGATTGGAGAAAGATACAAAAACATAACAATCCTATGTTGTGTCATTTTACAAAGCACATAATACACAGTTTGAACACTAATTAAGAATTTTCCTGAGATTTTTCAATTATAGACATGGGGGTGATGCAGTCATGAGTATTGTCTTTAATGGCAACTAGAATTTTATCATTTATTAAAAAAAAAACATTACCTGTTCTTGTTTTGCATCTTTTGCAGTGGTGTTGATGTATTTGGGTAGCTTCTGGGAAGTAACCTGCTACCTATTCCAGTAGGCCCTAAAGTTGAAAATGGTATTTAGAAGAAAACTTAAAATTCCTGGAAGGTTAAATGAAGTTTTGTGGTGAGAAAGCCCAACTGCCACCATTTGAAATGTGTTAACCCTAACCCAACTGAATTCGACAAAACCTATGACCCACTATCTCCAAGAAAAGCAATTGCATCATCATACAATGGTACATAGATGGACACCAAAGCCTGTCTTGGCAATATTCTCATACCTTGGTCAGTGAAAAGGTTGTAATGATCAGAGTCGTGCCATGACGTCACCCCCAAACTCGAGATTGAACAAAGTATACCAAGGCCCACTGTATCCAAGTGTCATGAAAATGTATGCATAATGCTTGTGGAAAGAGTGGGCAATATGTTAGGGCTAACATTTGGGTTAACACTTTTAACACCTGTAGACAGATACACACTAACAAAGTAATGTGGTGCTTGCTTCGAAGACGACACAAAAAGTGAAGTTTGTTTTGCGGTATATTGCCAGCTAACAATTTGTTAAATGCCTAATACATGTATGCAGAGAACAAAACAAATTTTATATAATTTTAAAATATAAAGAGACAGGAAAAATTATGATTTATTCAGTCACTGACATGTTAAAGAGATTAGCAGCGATTTGCTAATCCGAAACATCGAAAAAATCATCAAAATTCATATTTTTATATTTTGTTACTGGCATGGATATGCGAACATAACCTGCAAGTGGTTGGTTTGAAATCCGTGTATTAAAGGCAAGGCAGTACTTTTTATCTGATTCTGTAATTTCTATACGTGCGTATTAAAATTCCGACTTGTGATAAAAAAAAACCTTTCTCAGTGAATATCACAGATTTTCAGCGTGATATTGTGCACCATGATTGATACAGTTTGACCTCAAACACAAACATTGTTGATCATTGTTCATTCTGTACTAGTGTAAACCACAATCAACTGTTTAGTGCAGATTTTGAGACGCCGTCGCTGTATGTCTATTTGAAGGAGACGGTATGACAAATTTCTTCAAATACTTAATTTTTTTACTATTTGGTGGTTTGTTTCTACATTAAAGCAGTTATATGGAATTGTACACATTATCCCGGATTTATAAGTTAAAAACATGCATTTCCACATTTTTTCGATTCTCTCGCATTATCTAGTTTGCTCATGTTGAGAAAAAAATCATGTCGAGTTTTTAAAACTCGGCATGATTTATTCTGGACATGATTTATTCTGCATGATTTATGAAACTCGGCACATAGAGTTCAAACTGGATAGGCAGCGCTGTAAACTCGACATATAGCGGGGTAAACTCGATATACAGTGCCATACCAGGGGTCGGAGCCCATGGAAGCTCTCCGGTTTTAGTATGTTTGAGTTTTATATGCATTATATATTTGAGTGCCTTTTGAGAGCTCTCAGTCATCTAATTATCTTGAAACAGATGAACTCTACTGCCTGTGACAATAAAGATATTCACAATAACGGCAATCTTTTTCTTTGTGTCAATTTTATTTTCCCCCGATGTCATTTCAGCGCCCCCTTGAGGTGCCGCATAGGGCACGTACACACATGCCCTTCCGTAGCTACGTCACTGTAGAGCTTTCAATGAGAGGGCGCGTGTAGTGATCGTGTACAGGCGCTGTAACCCGGGGCTGTAACAAACTGAAATAACACGAAAAGCCTTGATGAAAGGCTAAATTCAACCTTTAGTTGTCTTCAGTTGACTCAAGTTGTCTTCCACAATGATGACCAGCCAGGACATGCACACGTGCATATACGTAGTAGAACACGTATATTTCAAATGCAACATCTGTTTACCCGTGTCATCAGTTTAACCTTTATGGGTTTTCATCTGCAGGTTGACTAGCTTGGAGATTTTTTGGGTGTACACAATCCGCACCAGTCAGTCCTGTTCACGCCCAGACGTGCTTGGCACCATCAGCGTTTGCAGCCACTCTATAATACGCAAGTTACAGAAAAATTGACGACCTAAAATGCCTTGGCACTACATTGAAGCCTTGACTATTACCTGTAGCCGGATTTTTAGCACGAATTTGGCAAAGCTGACGAAAAACTTCTCCTTAATGTTCCATTACGGAACATACAAAGGTCATAGTATAAAACAGAATTTTGAGACCAACCTCACGAGAGAACGTGTGACGTACGAGAGCACGTGTGGCGCAACGGATAAAGCGATGGACTCTGACATGATTCTGACGATTTCCTGATGGCAACGTAATAATAATGGCCTTGCGCATTCAGACAACATTGTTGTGTTTGCGCTATTTAAGTGTGGTATTATTATTATTATTATTTACCACTCCACGCCCGTCAAAGATGACCATTCAAAATAGCTAGAGTCCTCGCATACATCCACTGAATTTGTTTACATTTTGAAAAAAAAATCGCTGATAGTGGCTTTAAGTTTCTGTTCAGTGAAATAATGAGTAAATACTAATAAAATAGTGCAAAGAAAAGAATTAGGCCCGTATTCCAAGAAGGTGTTTAGCGCGATATTAAGCTAAGCGAACGTTTATATATGAGATAAACTTATCGCTTAAGTAAACGCAATTCCAGAAAGGAGTTTAAAGTTAAACGTAATTTTAACTTAGCCAAAAATGCGTCGAAATTTAAACTAGGTACGGGGCTAGTTTAAAAAGTGTTTTAGTGTATGTTTCCGTCAAGTGCACGGCCCATTTCACTCTTCAATTGATAACAGCATGGACCTAATAGAGAGGAGGACCAACAACACACGAGTTTCAAAGACCCTATCACGTTGCCGCCTTTTGTTATTAAATCCTACCACGATCCAATTTAGCGGCTTAAGGTAATGCGATAATTGGCCTCTTAGCAGGAGGGAAAGCGCTCTTCGGAAAGTGGCTCGGGGCATACTGGGAAGGATTGTTTAACCAATTTTGGCAATTTCAAGAAAACATGGGAGAAAAACTATACTACGACAACATAGGTATGAAAAAATATGAAAACTGTAGTGCAATACAAAAATACGTTTAGAAAATGTGATCATACTGTTTTGGGGAGAAGGTTTGAAGATGTTTTCTATAGTTTGAAGAGTGCTGAGATCATAATTTTGGTGCAACCGCTGGGAATTGTGGGGAACATTGTAAAATAAGGGGGGG
>JAMKCH010017811.1:0-23611 GCA_023653785.1 Ophioderma brevispina
TCGTTCACATATTTTATTAGATACAACAAGCATAAGAATAAATAATGACCACTCACCAATAGAAACTGTTTTATTGATAGTCTGACAACTACCACGAAACAGAAAACAGGCTCACAGAAGCAAGTCATCCAAAGCACGCAACAAGTGCGGCAATGGTCTGCTTTGTTTACCTTATTTTACGTCCTACACAGATCAAATGACCGCACCGGCGCAAAAAAGGATAATAATAAAAGCTCTCCGAAGGGTTTTGTAAAAGTCGCCGTTTATCCTGTCCAAATAGAGGCGTTATAATCCAGTATATAATACAGTAATAGATCCAGATTAGTATTGGTCTAGTAGTAGGAGTATTCCGTATTGAGCCGGACAACAGTCAGTATCAAATAATCTCAGAGAATTGGTGCTAATCACAGAGCTGCCGTGTTACAAGCGTCCGTTTTGTTGGCGGCCAAAACGGAATTGAGGAGAGGATGGTCGACAGGGTGACCGGGGTCACTGGTCGAGGTCCATTTTACTCTTTTTTAGGGGTGCTAAAATGGTATTTTGGGGCATTTCACTTCTCAGAAGGGAAAAGCATATGTTTCGTCAACATTGGTGTAAAGGAATCGTTCAGTGTAATGATTTGGTATAGGTAGGAGTATTCGATTGAGATGACAAAGTCAGAATCCAAATATCTCAGATAATGTGGCTGCTAAACACAGAGCTGCGATGTACACGCGTCAGTTTGGTATGGCGGCCAAAACGGAATTGGGAAAGAGTAATGGCCGACAGGGTGTGAACTGGGGCACTGATCGAGTCCATTCCTTTTTTAGGGGTGCTAAAATGGTATTTGGGGCATTTCACCTCTTCAGGAAGGAAATTGCATATGTTTCAGTCAACATTGGTGTAAAGGAATTCAGTTCAGTGTAATGATTTGGAGGTTTCTGTCTATATGGAAATTAAGCACTGCACTGACACCCTGGAGAAGCCCTATTTCATCTGCATTGCCTGTACAGCTCTAACCCTATGAACGTAGTCTCTATTTTTAGAACAATTTTAAGCACTGGCGACACAAATTTGAGAATGATAATAAGATAGAGGAATGCAAAAAGATATCCCACCCCTGTAAAATCAGAAAGATACATGGCAGCCTATAGCTTGGGGTTTATAGCACCTCTATGCCCAAATCTCTACACCTAATCGAGTATTGCTGTGTGTTGGATATTATGGACTTTCTGTCACGTTTTCAAGATTGGATGGAAGTCCAGTCTGACCATGGGTTGGATGTTGCCATCTTAAAGCTTTACCTTCAAACACACCTGTAAAGAGCATTTTGACTACATGCCAGTGGACAAGTTGTCAATCGCTATGGCAGACTTACCTGCGATGAGTCTCCCTGTTCCGTGATAAAGACTTCCTTCATCATCTTCCGTCCGTGTGCTGGAACATCTTCTGCTGAGATATATGTCACTACTCCATCCACTGCTAATGCCTCACTGGCATCCATAGATCTGTGAATTGAACATGATGGTATACAAGCCCAATCAAAAAGAATGTTTACTAATTTTTTATTGTAATTTATTGATTTGGTATGAGTATAACTTGGGTATGGTATGTGAAAATTGCAGTGACAGGAGGAGATTTTTTTTGGAGGATACAAATTCTCTCCAATTGCAATGGATCGGTTGTAGACCACCTACCGAGAATGTTTTGAAGATTTATTGGACAAACAAGTACAAAAGCAATTCTCCAGGAGTTGCAAGTAAATCAGAGAAAAGCATTTTTTATCCCACCCTAATATACACACAGACAAAACACGCTACCTGCTCTCTTGGCAGATGACACAACAGGTAAATTTTTTCTTACATATAATACTTTGGCACGTCCAAATGTTGCAAGAACTAAAGCCAGATGGAGTTCACCTATTATGGAATAAAGTGAAATGATGTGACCACAGCTGTAAAAGCTAGATGTGAAATATGCAGCTGAAACTTCTGATATATAACTACAAAAATACATCGGTCCTCGGACCGCATGTGTCGCCTGCCGACGCGGGTTTGTAATGTAAAGGGGGGGGGGGGGGGGGTCTCATATGACCTTGACCGCATCAACAAATGAGGGATCCAATGTTGCACCTAGATTCAAGTTTGGTTCCAATTGAACGTTAAACTTTTCAATTTAAGTCAATTTTACATTTTCAGCCTTACAATTGACCTCACATGACCGTCGACCTTGGGATATAACCTTTGACCTCAATTAACAAATGAGAGATCCAATGTTGCACCTATGACTCGAGTTTGGTTTAAATCCATCCAAAAAGTATGCGGATATTACATGCACATGTTAACTCGCCTTTTTCACAACAACAACAGACATCAACAGACAACAACAACAGACTACAGTGAACAAAGTGATCCCTATGTGTTTCCTGCCTTAAGGCAGGCGACACAAAAACTACTTCATCAGCACAATGAATAGAGTAAGCACAATTTACATATGTATGCAAATTACTACTTCTTCAATTTTGTTTTTGAATGAACACCTTCTTATAGTTTCATGAGAGCATACAAATACTACATGGTTAGAAATTAGAAATGAAAGGAATGGTGTATATTGTGTGAGATCAGTGATACTGTATGGGAGTGAGACATGGTGTCTGAGCAAAAATGTGATGGGAATTTTGAGAAAGACAGAGAGAGCGATGGTGAGGGCAATGTGTGTGTGACGTTTGATGGATAATAGGAGAAGACTGAGGATTTGATGCAGATGTTGGGTTTGGAAGAAGTGGTGGACCGGTTGGTGAAGGCAAATGGTATGCATGATGATGAGCATGTTTTAGAAAGGCCCCGAGTTCATCTTGGTGGGTGGTTCGAGGAGGAGGAGATGACCAAATATGACATGGAAGAAGCAAGTGGAGGAGAGCAGGAGGGTTGGGTTGAGGATGGAGGATGCACTGAATTGGGTGGAGGGGTAAGGGCGATTGCTACGAGTGTGAGACAAATCACAAGGATTCAAGGAGTGTGTTCTGATTGTCTTTAGGACCTCAGACTTTAATACCCAGAAGTTGTTTAGGCTTTTATATACCGTGAAAGACCAAACTTTTTATCATTGTTGTCCTGAAATTTCTTTGCATTTCTTTCCAACAATATTATAGAGTAAAATGCCATTTTAACGATTAACCATAAATATTAGAACAGTAATCCATATAAAGGGCATTGCCGTATGCATTATCGCATCTATCATCAAAACTAAACACTCCCAAAAAGTAACTCCAACTCCCCACCCCTGAAATTTGTCAAGTTCAAAGGATACATCAAATTATACATTTTGGGATATAATTGGAAGCGGTGGTTATTTATGCGTATTTTGAGATCTTATTTGTAGCAATCAACTAAGTATTGTTGAAGTTATGCCACTTGACCGAACCCATCCAAGGATTTAAAAGTTGCAGAGAAGAATTAGTCATTCAGAGAAAGGAGGATTGCACTGATTTCACACTGTAAACAGTATGATTGTCAATATATCCTTTGAGCTTGAAAATTTCAGAGGTAGGGAGTTACTTTTTTTGGGTGTTTACAAGGCTTGTTTCCCATGAAACATGGTTGTAGGTGTCATGTTTTCATATCATGTAGAAAATATGCACTTAAAAGCAACAGGCACCTTTAAAACAAGTAAATAAACTTAGCCCTAACTATGAGCTTTAGATAGAGTATCATATAGGCCAACAATCAAATGCTCCAATTTAACACTTCACACAATTACCTTCAATCCGAGGTATATCGTCAGTATAAACTGCTTCTCCTGAGGTCTGTTGCAATGCAGAGCGATGTACTATTGGACGGCCTAGAGGATCAAGGTCCGACTGGTGGGCAGGGGCTCGCTACATGAAGAAAAAGACTTGGTATTTGAGAATGTAATAACCAAACTATGCATGTGACCTAATACACTCCAGCCAATAGTAACTCTACTAGAATGTTGAAATCCTGACATCAGATCATATTTGCTTGTAAATATACAGGTGTTTAAAAGGACAAATTATTTTATTTTTGCTTTCTATCTTATTTTGATGTGGTTTATTGGAGATTTGTGTCAACTGTTCCTCAACACTTACAAATGTAAGCCAACTGTTCAGACTTAAAAATCTATTTTTTTTAAGTTGAGACAAGACTATGGATCACCAAAAGCCCTTTAAGTTAAGATTACAACATGCTCTTACCTCGAATACTACTGTACCACATGGAGCTTTATTCGGAAACTCGGACACAACACTGCCTACAGATGTAGGAAGTCTGCAACTGTTGAGCTGTAAACAAAATAGATGTGTCAATGTTTTTTAGATTTTTTTTCCAAAGGGTATTTTGAATCATTCCCATGATGCATAGCAATGTGTCTATACTGCACTGTAGTAACTAAACACATGTTAGTACTTTGGGACAAAAAGTGTTCCAAAAGTTTAAGAACCACAAGATATTCATAATCATGCTAAAAATTCCCTAGGTGCTAATGCTTTGTGGGCTAAAATGACCTTTAAAGTCAGGGGTTTTTATGTGTTAAGAATAGGATTTTTATGGGATCACATGACCCTATTGAGGTGAAATTTCCCTAAACAGGTGCATTGTGGGATTGACTCAAAACACCCTCTGGGTATTTTTCAACTGAATGAAATTTCACCAGCAGGTAAATCCAGAGAATTTACTCTAATAAACACAAAATAAAGCCAGTGCCGCTTTTCAGTTACATTATTGAAGGTTGTGCTACAATTAGTGGATTCACTAATATGATTTAACGTACGAACTGCTGTTACCACAAAGCTAAGAAATGTTTCATCACAGCTGAGTAATAAACTCATGTGTAACTTAAGTCTACATGTCTGCCAGGCTGTCACTCTGTCTATGTATGTCATCCCACCCTGTACATCACCCTGAATATAGTATTTATAATTAAATTTGACCTTAGATGACCACTGGACGACCTCTAAATGACCCCGAGTTGACCTCCTCCCAGGTCACAAATTTTACAATACCCACCTGTTTGTCTGTGAGTTGTTTCAGCACTTTATGTAGAATTTGAAGAAACTGGAAATTATTAGAGAATGCATGTACTTGACCGATGCAGCGGTCATGCTGGGGTCAGGGGTCAATTCCTCTGTTAGTGACGATGTGACGCTCTCAAGCAAGGCCTTGTTCCAGGCTCTATACAGGATGAAAAAAAAAAAACAATCATACCAGACACCTGAGTACTATATCCCGGGCTGGGGAGTATCTCAAGTTTGGTTTGTAGGGACTTGCCTCCATGAGTCTCTAATTTAAGACAGGGATCTTTATAAATTTTTGCCAAAAACAAAACAAATGGAAGCTGTAGTTAGGCCAAGTAAAATAAATTATTAGTTTCTCATCCCGTGCACCCACATTGTTTTTTGCTGCCACAACAAAAAAAAGGTTTGCCATCAAAGTTTCAGAGTCAAAAAGTCAGTACTCACTTGGACCAGGTTTGTTGTCGTTTGCTAATAAAATCAGTGTAAATTGAATAGAAATCCAAAGAAGAAATCTGTTTTTCAAGTTGGAACCCAATGATCTTGTTGGGTCCAATGATGGATAATACCTTTTCTTCATGAATTTTTTACAAAAACTGGACGTCTAAGTAAATAGCAGTATACAATGTCTATGCAGTATAGTCATGTGCAGTTCCAGTGTGTGGGTTTACTCTTCCATACTGGGGGAACGGGTTGGAACAGCATATCTTCCTTTGCCTCTCACCAATGAGGTCCCAGGTTCAATCCCCAGTATGGACTCGTTCTTGGTGGCTTACTGTAAAAGTGATAATTTCGCGCGTGTAATTTTTCGCGTTTCTGTAATTTTTAACATTTTTGCTTGTTTTTAAATTCGCTCTTTTCAGCTATCCTACATAGACCTACACACAAAATAAACATTTCACGAGTTTTTAATTTCGCGCTAGCTCAGAAGTGCGTGAAAAGCGTGAAAATTAATGTAGCGCGAAAATTTCCACTTTTACAGTATGTGAATTTGGTTTCGTGTTCCGCAGGTTTCTCCCGGTACTCCAGTTTCCTCCTGCTCCTAAAATCTCGCTTCTTGGCACAAATTTGTTCTGTTATTATGGTTTTATGATGTGCTTAGTGCAGGGTTGGCAATTTACTAGGGCGTGAAATAGCGGGAAATACCGGGGAAAACTGGGAAATCCTGGTAGATACCCAGGAAATACTATAGGATGTGTGCACAATTTGAAGACCTCATGGGGTTAACCTCAAACAACTATATTTAAGTTATAAATGTTGTGGTGATAATCTGGGTATGTTTGAAGGGTTTTAATTCAAATTCAGCTCCACTCCACTAATTGGTTATAAACCAACAAGAAGTATAGTATTAATTAGATATTCCGATGAGGCTACCCTGGGTGTGGATCTTAACATTATTTTGACAATCAGACCTTCATCTCTGAGCTCAATTGCTCCAGAGCTCTATCCTACAGCTCAGCTTTCCTCAACAGAGTTTCAGGAGCTCAATAAATTGAGTTCCTTATTACTTGAAAGGCCTATATTTGTGCCCCTTGTTAAGTAGTGATAAAATGAAAACACCATCAACCCCCATCTCTTGGGTCATTTATTGCATGAAAGTGCTTATTTGTGTTTGTTAGTTAATTTTCATGATATTTTAAAGAAAATAAAGTTTAGAAAATGTCATTTTTTTGAGTATTTCCCAGTATTTCCCGATTTTGGCCCAATACGACTGGTGGTATTTACGGTAATACGGTATTTACCGCCCGGATTTCCCGGGGCGGGAAATACCGGCCAACCCTGGCTTAGTGCCTTGCATGACTGCAGCACAGCGCCTTGGGCCATATTTACGTAGATATATTGCGCATTAAAAATATTCAAAATTATTATTATTACTGCTGTGATCACTGAGAACCATATCAATATAGGACAGTCTGTTTGCATCAAAGAGCCTTCACCATTATCCTACCTGCCAACCGTTTTCTGCATCGTCTTGCTGGCAAACACAGGAGCATTCTGTGGACGAAGACCAACACAGACAAAGGAGGCTTCCTTGACGACATCACTTCCTGGTTCAAAGGTCACCTGTTGTGCCACATTGAGGATGGCCGCATCAGCCTGCTGTCTCCTTGGAGTCATCTTATAGGCTCCTACATATTGATCCTGTTAAAAATACAAGCAGATGAAAACTTTCTTCAGTCTCAGCTGCAAGCTTCATATTTGTGGTAAGAACGAAATACAGCGTTTCTCGAACGCATGTGTCATCTGCAGTCCCGGTTTGTGAATAGGGTCAAAGGTCACATGAGGTACTTGGTACTTATGGGTGTGTTATCCTCCATAGGGAACTTTACCAGGAGGTGCGGGGTGGTTGCGATTTAAGGTGAAAGGTCACGAACCCACTCTTGAAGCGGTAACTTATGGGGACTTTTTCACCTCAAGGGGACCATTACAGTACCATGAAAATGTGTGCAAGTATGTGAAAACAGCACGGCAATTATGTGTAGGGTAAACATGTTTACCACAGACACACATACTACCAAGCTATCACTATGTCCTCATGCAGATGACACAAAAATGTTTTGGTTCCATTGAATTGGAACATATAGTGAAAGAAGTATTTTCCTGAAATGCAAATTAAAGATACTATTAGTCTAGCTGTCTCTTTTGCATAAAAGATACTCTGTTTAACAAATTCATCAATGTAATTAATATTAAGTCATTTCAATATCAGAGAGGCCAATACTAGATGCCAATAGATTTAGCTTTTAGCTCTACTATACGCGGCGGCAATTTTTACACTTTTTTTACATTTTAAAGCATTTCTTTTTTAAAGTGTCTCAAAATTTGGGAACCAGCGATACCCGGATAAACAAAAACCTATCACCCTTATTAGTCTTCCACAGAGGTGTTCATACTCCCTGCACTGTGTGCTATATTGATCAATGGATCTGACAAACAGTTTTACTATTCCTGCTATTAAGCCATTTTATCTTCATTGCCAACCAGTGCGAGCAAAATGCGGGATGACACCTGATGGAGTACCAATGAAATACACAGTTCAAGAAGTCCATGCAAGTGAACTTTTACAATTTGTTTTAATACTGGGGCAATTCGTAGGACATGTAAAGACATGGAACCATACCAATAAAAAAGAAAAAGTGGGAACTGTATGAGTATTGTATGTGTTTTTTTTTTTTTTGCATTAAAAAAAAAAGTTGAGGTTTCCCTCCATACTACTTCTACATGTTTATTTATATAGCCCCAACGTCATGTAATATCATACCTCAGTTGTAAAGGGAATTTCCAGACTTGTGAGTACCTCATCAGAATCAATCAAAGTTGCTCTGTTTTGCAATGAAATGATCCATCCAAAAGTATCCTGCGTTCCTTGCCTGTGTTACAATAAAAATATTCAAAGAGGAATTTTAACAAAAGGAGAAACACACAAATATTCTATTTTGGAATGTGTGTGTGAGTGTGTTAGTGTGTGTGTGTTTGTAATAACTGATGTCAAATGTGGTATATTGTGCATCTCTCGCTCATATCTACTGACTTTTTTTACCCGAGGTATATTTTGTGTATCCCAATCAGATTTTGTTGTCATCTGTGGGTATATATGGAATTGCATTAAGATGAAAGTTGGGGTATATTGCGGTGTTTAAAATTGCTCATAAAATATGACCTCTAACTTCTTTCTTATGGATACAATTATTTTATGCCGAGTTTATAGTTTATAGATACCAGCACTGGAAAAGTAAAAAAAGATTTAGCAGCACCCCTGTAAATTACTCACCACAGCTGTTTTTGAAAGTCTCATTTATTATGACAAAACTAAAATAAAACATGGCGATATACTTTTGACAACTAATTTGGACTATTTGGTACCACTGACTTTCATTTCCTGTATAACTTTTACCGAATTTCACTGCTGGCAAATATGAGTTTTCCTTCTTTAAACAATCTAGTTTAACACCTCTCTCATGGAAAAGGCATAAGAGGGTCACACAAATCATGAACCCCTTCCAGGCCTATATGGTAAGATTCCCGCAATGGATTTTTTCTCATTTTGGGGCTACATACTCATCCCCTCGAATGCCAGTCCCAAAAATTAACCAGCACCCACACCCTTCACAATAATACAAATCTGGGCATCAAACCTCACCACCACTTTGTAGCAGTCACATGACAACCAACAGCCAATAAGATTGAAGTATAATCCGTTCCTGAAATCATGACATGCCCTCCTAAAGTCTGTTTAGGCAAAATCATACATATAACAAACAGAAATATTTTTTATTAAATAAATACTAATTTTTAAACATGTTCTTATTTTATGTTGAACAAATTGTATATAGTTTTCTTCTAATTAAAAAGACTTCAGACTAACTGGTGTGCAGATCGTAGCCTCTCGCACCAAAAAATAGTGTTATCTATAGTCTTGACAGAATAAGGTGAATCAATTGCACTCTGTCTGACGTAATTTTAAACAGTGCAAAAACCAATTAATGTCTGCCATGAATATGATCTGCGAACAGGTCCAAAGCTTATATACTTATAACATAAAAGTTTACTTTTTCGTTAATTATATGTGTCTTTGAGTTCGAAACAATGACATAAATACCTAGGGCACTTTGTAACACTTTAAATTATATTTTGTTCAAACATGCCCGCGACACTACCAAAACACGATCAAACCATCACTTTCCGCATCACTATGATTGACAAACCTGAGATATGCGCAATTATTGCCTAATTCTGTCCCTGAATATACTAAGATCCTTTAGTGCAGGAGTCACCAAAATTTTTACCGGAATTGAGCAGTAAAAAAAATGCAGCAACTGTGTGGGGATGGGCAATATATGATGCCTATGCTGACAACCGAATCTGTGTGACATATGCCCATTGACATACTTTGTTTGGTCTCACGTTTGTTCCATTAGCATTTTGATCATGCCGCCTATTTCGTGGCATAACTGCGTGCAATTCCAAGGTCAGCGTGTGCATTTCTGGGTATGAAACCACATGTGCAGTGATGTTCCCCTCAATCTTGCGGATCGAACAGGTATAAAGCAAACAGGAAGAACTAAACTAGAATAGCGCGGTTCTCGGCTTTCGCGCTCGCTTCAAAGAATATAAGCTGTGGGCGCCCCATGACCTTTGACCCTGGCACGGACCTTTGATTATCAAAATATGAGGGATCGCATGGTGCCACCTTGACACAGTTTGGTTCCAATTGAACAATTCAAGTTTTCAATTTAGAGGGGTAATTTTAAATTTTTAGTCCATGTTTCAACTTGACCTCACATGACCTTTGACCGTTCAACATGACTTTGACCTACCATCAAAAAACCCATATTGACGCGTCCCTATTGTGCACCTATGACAGAGTTTGGTTCATTGAAGTTAAACTTTTCAATTGAGGTCAATTAAAAAAAAAAATTAACAATTTGTGACACACACATCCACACACACATCCACACATCCACAACATTAAACACGCACAACGGATTGCTAAGGGTCCTGCCAGCTATAGCTGGCACGGGGGGGGGCCCCCCCCACAAAAAAAAACACCCCCCCACCTTTACAGACAATAATAGCACACGTTTTTGAGAGACCCCCAATATTTTTAAAAAATTTGAGATTTTTACACGGATGCATGATAAAACTGGCTAGTGAACTATACCTGTCAATGGTTAGCTCGAAAATGTCTGTGTTGTAAAGAAGTTTTTGTAATTGGAATAATTAATAATGGAGATCTCACGATAAATAGTTAAAAACACCATTATGTTTTATAAATCATATAACTGAGGCCTGGAGTCCTTTCCAATGTTGACTGAAATATATGCATTCCTTTGCGAAGTGGAATGCCCCCCCCACCAAAATACTATTTTAGCACCCCTAAAAAAGAGAAAATGGTCTCAAACGGACCCCCAGGTCACACCCTGTCGGCCATTATCTTCCCCAATTCGTTTTGGCTCAGAGCCCACACGGCCGCATAAACATATAGTTGTGGGGCGGGCCTGGGAAGCGGGAAGTCAACATTGGAAAGGAAATCAGGCCTCAGTTATATGATTTATTAAACATAATGTGTTTTTTAACTAAATCATTACACTGAGCTGATGTCCTTTACACCAAATGTTGAATGAAATATATGCATTAACACCAGTTGAATGAATAAATTGAGCAATTCAACACCAGACTAGCAAACTCAGGCGGAGGTGGAACATGATATTTCGGAGAGCAGCCATAGGATGCAGTCAAAGGTAGACCAAAAAACGCCAGAGCGAAAAACACACATGGATCTATTCCTAAAAGTCAGGAAGCGAATAACTCACCTAGACAGTGTAGTACAACAGGGGTGAGTAAAAAGACATTTAGACTTATAATGTGATAAAAGACCCCCCCTTTTGTCAAAGTTTTTGGAGGAGAGCAGACCAAGAATCCCGCAGAGAACCCAAGGCCTAAGGAATAGGCGGAGAGGAAGAGATCTGGAAAGGAGACTGGAGTGCGACGTAGGCCTGGACAAAGGGCCCGAAGCACCCCGCGGCAAAGGCAGAGACAAATGGCCTCACAGCTTGCGAAAAACTGGAGGATCCGGGAGGGAACAAGAAAGAGCGCAAGGCGGCCCCGCGTAAAGACGCGGGGCAAAGGAAGCCTAACCAAAAAAAACGGAGGAGCGGCCCCCCTAGAGAGGGGGTACGATCAGAAACACCACAGAAGAAACCCCACGGAGAGAGGCCCGGGGGAGATAAAGGTTGAGAGACTGAAGGAAGGCTAAAGGCCCCAGCCCCGTGGAGGGCTGAGAAAGTCCGACCCTGACCCGAAGGAAGAGCTACAAGGAGACGGAATCTCCGAGCTAATCCAGCTGGGAAAAGGGGCCCGAAAGAAGTAATAAAAAAGGGGGGGACGAGGGCTAGAGCGACGACGCACCCAAAGGACGATGGGGGCTCCGCCAAGAAATCGCCGATAAGACTCAGACCAAGAGGAAACTAGGGCGTTGGGGTCAGGAAACGGACGATTGCAGGAGTCAAGGAACAAACCAACCTCACCGAAGGACGAACCGCAACAACCTAGGCTGGGGTAGGCTGAGATGTCGACCGAAAAACTCCAGGACAACGGACGATCGGAGACAGCCAACAAAAGCCTCAAAACTAAGCGAAAAGTCACACCTCAGGCTGTTCACAGCCACGAGATGGAGGGACGATTCAGGCCTCGACCGGAGATAGACAGAACTACGAGGAAAGAACGAGGCCAGACCACCTCATAACGGGGAGCGCGGCACCGAACGGGAAACCATAAGAGCCAGTCAAAGGATAGATAATGATAAACTAGCATTCCCCCAGATCAGGCCGAGACAATCTGGCCGAAGGTAGGACAAAGGGGTTTAAAAACCACGAGGGAAGTTACCAGAGGGGAGAAGAACCCAGAGTTAGACTCTGCAGGAACACGGAGTCGAGCCCCGAGAGGCGACCCAAAGCGAGAGCTCACTAACTGCTCGGGGAAGGCCCGAGCAGAAGCCTAACCAGTGCCGACTGCAAGCAGAGAGCAGGTGAAAAAGTAGTAGAGAAGACAGAATGACCCACATGAGGAACTTCTGGGCCGACCGGAAAAAATCGGTATCGAGGAGGCAAACAAGTAGCGGCGTAGCCGAACTCCGGGCTACGGGCATAAGGATGCACCGAGAAGAGGTCCCGGAAGCATGCGGCTTGACACAAGATTCTCCCGAGGCCGAAGAAAGTGAAGAGAACCACCGGAGAGGTGCTACCCGAACGGGCGAGATACGATAAGGAGCGGTAAAAAGAGGGGGTAACCAACTCGTCAACCAAACTCGAGAAGTCAGACATGGAAGAATGACTCAGCGGGGGTTGAGCCCCAGAGACATTACCACGCGGGAGCGAGAAGCTCCAACGGACTTTAAAGTTCAGGTCACAGACTTTGATCGACTAGGATAGAGGGGAAAAAATCCCGACAGCGGGAAGTGGGCAGACACCATGCAAGGGCTCCCCGGTCGTTAAAGACAGAGCAGCGAGCAACCGAAAGTGCCCCCAGGACCCCGAGGGTTAAGGGGAAAAAGCACAAGATCGTCGCAAGGCAAGGCGGGAAGACAGACCAAGTCAACTGCCAAGAACAACTGAGAAAGCACCGTGAAGGCGAGTCAGAGAACCACAAAACTAAGGATACCCGTCGCGGGGATCCCACTAGGCAGCACAGTTGAGAAGAAGGCGGGCAAAAGAAAAACCCGAAGTGAAGAGATCGAACAACGGGAGCCTGAAAACCGCTGGAGGAGGGGGGGGAACCCCCTAAGACAGAACCCGACGAATCGGAGCACACCAGGGGCCTGAAAGCCCGTGAACCTGTAGGCCGGGACGGAGTCCCAACGCTAGCCCGGACGAGCCCCACGCTAGGCCGGAACAAGGCCCGACGCTAAGCCTGCTCATTTTTTTTTTTTTGACAACGAGCCCCAAAGAGGGGCACCGTCGAGCCGACCCAAAACCAGTGTCCCGTTCCCCCCGAGGGAGCCGCGGACCAGCATAGTCAGAGGGAGGCCAAGGAATGTGCGAGAAAATGTCAAAGCAGCCCTACTCCCGAACAACGGGAGAAGGGATCCATGGTCAAGACACTGACCCAACAGTGGGCAGTGACCCGGCAAAAGTCGAAAGACCTCAAGAGGCTAGCCCCAAGGGGCGAGGAAGTAAGGCCTGGGAGCACAGGTAAGGTTAGCGAAAGAGCCAAACCACAAGCGAGAAGGACAAACAGAGCCCCCCAGGGGGGGCGAGGGCATCCACCGGGGGGAGCCAAGCCCCAATGAGGGACCCGAGCATCAGCGTCAAGATGAAATGACCAAAGCCCGAGACCGGCAAAAGCAGGATGGCCCCGAGGGCACCAGCCGGTATGTAGGCCGAGGTCTCGCGCCGCACAAAAGTGAGGACGGAGGGCACGGGAAGAACAGGCCAAGGCGCGATGATCAGGGTCCCCGTACGGGGTGTAAAGGGCCAAGGGAGAAGGAACATTGAAAGCCCCTACCCAGGCCTAGGCCGGCCAGTGAAGCCCCTGGAGGGCCACGACAGACCGGCATAGGCAACAGGCCTCATAAAACCCCGAAGGGGGCCAAGGTATACACAAGCAGCAGGGCTCAGCCCTAGGACAGTCTAGGCCCGACAAGGGTCAAGCCAAGTGCGAGGAAAGAACAAGGGCCAGCTACCCGAAATGGAGATGAAGAGTCTAAGTCGAGTAGCAAAGGCTAGGCGATGAAAGCCCAAAGGCCTCGCCAAGGCGAAAGGTCAAAGGACCGCCAAGGCTAATGGCCACGACCTCCCAAGAAGTCGGGGCTAAAGACCCAAAGACCGTATCACACCAAAGCTGGATACATGGTATAGAACCCCAAGGGGGAAAAGAGCCTAACGCCAGACGGCAAAGGTCACTATAGGACCGACTCGGAAGCGGCGCTAGACCCAGCTGATCCCCAGGAGGGGAGCAGCAAAGCTGAATCATAGCCTGAGTCCAAGTTCCCCAAGGGAGACAGCGGACCAGGCTAAGCCTAACAGCCAGAGCTTAAGGGCCAGGACAGCCAAAGGGACTTAAATGGCCCAGCGCCTAAACTGGCAGAGACCAGCGGCCTAAATGTCCCCGATGGTGCACACGGAACGGCCCGGACTAGCACCCACGAAGGAGCTAGGCTACGGGGCAGCATAGTAGCCGCCAACAGAGGCAGAGACGGAAGGCCGGGACTCAGAGCTGAAAAGCCCAGGGGGGGTAGCAGACAGGCCCAAGGCACCCAAGCTCCAAAGGGAGCACGAGCAGCGAAAGCACCCAGCGGGTCGGGAGCAGAGTGCATAAGGCTAAGGTCCGGATCCCGACGAAGCTGCAAGCCATCGCACGGCAGGATGCGCCCATGGACCAGGCCGAGGGCGGGTTAGGCCCGCCACAGGCAGAGGACAGGAAGGCACCCCAAGGTGGGGGACCCTGCATGCAGAGGCTAGAGCAACGTGGGAATAGACGCGGTAAACCCCGGGACTACACAAGGCTGAGAGGGGCTCCACAACCCCAAGGCAAGGCAAACATGCAAGCAGGGGTGCAGCCACTCAGGTAGGGGCCCGTAGGGGAGGCCCGCCAAAGAGCAGACTGGGGTAGACCCGAGAGAAACAGCCTAGACATGCAGCATCCCCGAGAAACGGGATGCCACGAGAGAGCCAAAGCGGCGGGACATCCCCGCAAGGGAGACAGGTCGCGGCGCCGTGAGTTGAAAGCCAAACCAGGGAAGGCGGACAAAAACAACACCCGAGGCAACACCCCCGTTAAGAGGGGACAGTCGATGTGGTTAAGCCCGGACTCAACGCCAACGACGGCGGATCAACGTCAACCATGCAGCGCACGCCTGCGGGAAGGAGGCGCGGGCAAAGATGAGTGTAAAACAAATCCACCCAAGCCGATAACTCCGAGGTGAGACGCGATAAAAGGGGGAGTATCCGCGCCCGGAAGGGGGAGAACAGCCCCTAGAAGGCCCGGAGCCACGAGCGATACAACCCGCGGAGAGACTAATAGCGACAGAGGCTAAGCACGAGCACGCAGCGCGCCCTGAGAGGGCATGATGCAGCCTGCACCGAGCCGCCCCGCGGGGCAAGCCCCGGAGGTGCCCCCCGGGAGGGCGCCGAGAACGGAAACAACCACCTTGGGTACCGTACGGCGGAACAATAGCGGGAACTAGCCGCTGGACAAACCGCACCAGTAACCACGGAACCCCGCGTTGGGGAGGTGGCGGGGACCAACTGGCGAAGCGCTGACGAGCCCACATAGAGTGAAGCCTGGTTGAAGCATGCGCACGAGCCAGAAAATTACCCGGGGGCTAGCCGGGTGCGGTTATGGCGATGGATCGGCCCGAGAAAACACGGGCGTCACCATAGCCAACACACTGCTACCGGACGGACTGCAGCCGACCAATCCCACATGGAGAGAGCAGAGCAGACAATGCTAGGCCTGCCACGCTAAAGCAACGAAGCTAAATCAGGGAGCCAGCGCCGGCCGCGTGTAGCCAGGCTGGTCCCCGAGGGAGCCGGCCAACTAGCACGCGATTGAAGCAACCGAAGGCTGCCATACCGGATGTCGGCAGCAGCCAAACTCCCCAAGGGAAAAAGGCAGAGCCGGACCGCTCTAGCCTGCACGGAGAAGCCCCTAGGGCTAGACCAGGCGAGCCAGCGGCCGGGTGCCGAGTAGACGGGCGGAACTCCCAAGGGAGACACGCCTACTAACACGCCATGAAGTAGCCGACGCTACAACATTCTTGAGGTGCCTCCAAAGAGCGGGGATGCCTTGGAAGAAACATGGACGGGAGCACGAACACCCACCCCCCTTTACCTTAGCGAAACATAAACAGGGAAAACTGTGTTCAATGGCGAACCATTGAAACAGAAAGGCCACCGCAAAAGACAAGCACCAACGGAGCGACAGCAGAAACGCAGACCCGTAATGAACGCACGAGAAAGAGGGTGCGGGAGGCAAGCGCAAAAGACGAGGAAAAGGGGAGGGAAGAGGAGCCAGATGGGCGCGCGTGCCGGAACGAAAACGAGCGTTGAAAAAACAAAGGCGTGCCGCGGTAAGACCCGGCCCGCCAACGCGGCGACAAAGATACCGTCGCGGTAACAAAGTCACACACGGGTAAAGAATTTCCAAAGTCAGCTTCACATATTTTATTAAAATGACAACAAGCATAAGAATAAAAATATAGACACACTCACCCAAAGAGAACTGTTTTATTGATAGTATGGCATCTACAAGAAACAGAAACAGGGCTCACCAACAAGCAAGGCATCCAAAGCACGCAACACGTGCGGCAATGGTGGCCTCTGCTTTACCTTTTTTCCCGCTACACAGATCACATGACAGCATCGGCGGCAAAAAAGGATACACATAAAAGCTTCCGACGGGCGTAAAAGTCGTAGTTTATTCGTCCAAAAAGAGCGTTAATTAAATCCAGTAATATATCAGATAGTGATGGTAGGTTAGTAGTAGGAGATTCCTTTGAGACGACAACAGTCTAGTATCAAATATCTCAGATAATTTTGACTGCTAATAACAGAGCTGCGATGTACACGCGTCCGTTTGGTATGGCGGCCATTACGGAATTGAGGAAGAATAATGGCCGACAGGGTGTGACCTGGGGTCACTGGTTGAGACCATTTTCTCTTTTTTAGGGGTGCTAAAATAGGTATTTTGGGGCATTCCACTTCTCAGAAGGGAAATGCATATATTTCAGTCAGCATTGGTGTAAAGGAAATCAGCTCAGTGTAATGATTTAATTCAACGGCTACTGGAAACGGCCTTCCAATATGAAATTGCCAGGAAATAGCACCATGTACATGTCTACGTTCATCCATTAGTTATTTTATTGGTCAGGACAGGTTCCAGTTAGGTCATTTTGTTTGAGGTTGCACTATTTCAATCATGGACGGAACATAAAACTTAGTCATTTTCAGCCGTAAGACCACTATCAGTGATTTATCCGAAAGAGTCAAATCTATTAATTTATGCCGGAATAGCTTAAACGGGAACATAAGTCTGTAAGAATTCTCATAGTTACTTTTTCTAACTGACGAAATTTCAGAAAAGGGACTAAAACGGCAGTGTTCAAAGATAGGATCTCCATTCAATTACGTGTTGTAGGCAGTGGTCCCAACGGACAGTACTGACTATACTTTAGTTTTGTCTTTATCAGGTTGCTTATGGTCCTATAATATCGTTTGCAGGGTCAATGTCAGATACCTGTAGCTTGTTACAAACTGCAACAATCAATCTTATTTTTGATGATTTTTTTCGATTTTCCTCTGATTTAGAAAATCACTGATAGTGCCTATAAGTAAATCAGGGATCCCAATTATAATTACAAAATGCTTATTATTTTATGATAATATGCATTTTTGAGCATTCTTGTCCAGGTCTAGTTTCCCAGACAATTACCAACATAACTGTGCAAAAATATCAAATTGGGAGCGCTCTCCAAAAATATGCTGTTATTGCTTCAACTGTAGTTTATCACCGACTACAGATTTAACTCAGACAATAAGTGCAATATAGACTATAAATTGCCATAACCAACCAGACAGAAGCTAATCTAACAAAGACATTGACTGAAATGCATAATTTGTTCTATACTTACAGCAACATTTCTGATTTGTTGACCAGAATATTTGTTAAGAATGTTATCAATGGCTACTAATATCCTGGTTTTGTCCTCTGTTAAAAAAAAATAGATAAAAAAATGCTAAATGGATATAACGGTCATCAATTAATCAGTTACTTAAAATGTGCACAACATGGTATGTGTGAAATAATTTGTCATCTTCTCAAAATACATTGATTTTGAAAAAAAACCTTTTTAAACCTCTCAAAATTAATGTTTTCAAGACGGTGTCCACTCACTCGCACGCACATTTGCACGTATGCATGCAAACACGCAAGCGCCTGGGTTCCCGCTTAGTAGGATTTTGGCATCATATGACAGGCAGAATTTTCACTGGACTTAATCAATTCAGAATGAGTAACAAAATGAGGTCCACTTGGACGCCATAATTCTAAGCCTCTGAAAGGCAAAAATATATGTTTCCAAACCTCTTAAAGCAAAATTGATAGACATATTATTTCTGCTAAATGCAGCATTCAAAATAGTGCTTATAATTGTGGGAAACCAAATTCACAATTTTGCAATGGTTATTACTATTAGTATTGTCTGACAGAATACCAACTTGCTAACATTAAAATAAGGAAATGTGATACCTCGATCGAAAGTTTCACCAAAGGCACAGTAGAATCAGGAAATCTTACGCACCATGTATTTGCAACTGATAAGCCCTGATTAGTAGTACTACAAACATTTGGTAGGCTGGTCTCAGACTACAAAGTATTCCACCGGACCAGATAATTCTGAACATTTGGAAATTATGGGGTCCAGTGGACTTTCAAGTTAAAACCTAAGTGGGAACCCTGGCAAGCGCACACACACCATGTGATAGTCCTGTCTAGCTCAGACGGGATGTGATTTTATACTCTAGATGTGATTTTATAGTCTGGATTTCTAAAAGGTCCATGGCCCGATCACTAATTCTCGTCCCCAGAACCCCAGATTTTAGTTTAATTGTTAAAAATTTTGGTGTCTGAATAAAGCTACTATTTTTCTTACAGCTATAAGATGTTTGCTTTTTATGTTATGAGTGAAAAAGTGCCCCGATTTTGGTCAACCAATACTAAGTTTACAGAGTATTCTAGGGGCTTAAAAACCACATGTTTAGCTTTCACATCAAGATTGAATGAAATATCAGTCTGCAACTTTACAGATAGGGTATTGACATCAAGATCATTCAAACAATATGAGCATTTTATATAATTAAATCCGGTTATCCCCTTTAAAATAAGCAATCAAATATACATGCAAGAAAACACATTCTAGTGCAACCCTTTATACCTCCTCCATACACTGTATATAACAACACAGAAAAACACACACAAATACATGTACATATTAAAATGCAAGGAAACTTCTACCTGGTAAGGAAGCAATCTGTGCCTTCACAAAGTCCTGTAGTTGTGCCATGGTAACCATGGCACCGACCTTCAACCCCGAGTCGGATATCGCCATCACTTGCAGCTCCTTGATGTCACCTGTTGACAGGACAATGTCCTGATGAGGCCTGATGTCTTTGGTTACTCCTGTCATTATAAAAGAAAACACGAAGGGTAATTTTTTACTTGAGTTGCGTTGTTTGCGTGATTTAATGCATTTTGGAGAATTTTGAGTCTTTTGACCGAACTCATTCGGCATGCAGACTGCATGGTTTTAGACACATAGTAAAGACTATTTGTTGATAGTAAGCACAACTCAATTTCGAAATTGATACAAATTTAGCGTGAGCAAAACAGATCGTGTGACATGAAACACATCAACTGGACCACTGTCCTGGTTTTGGAAGCATCTTAAAGGTGCAACGAGAGATTGCACTTAACAGGTGTCCCTAAAAAATGTGAAAATTCTGATTTTTGCACTTATGTAATACTTTCCATCAACATATCCCCATGTGAAAGAATTAAGCTAAGAAATGTTTCTAATTTCGTATAGGAGCAAATACGAAATTCAGCCTATGTTTTATATTGAAATATAAGCAAATCAAAATCGCCATTTTTCTATCTTTTAAGACATTTTTTGTAGCCAAATACAAGGTAAGACATATATTGAGTGTCTAATCTATTATGAAATTACTATTATGACACAATATTTGGGTGCCTCAAAATCTCTTGTTGCACCTTTAAGAAGCAATCTCTGAGTCTTCCACAGGACATGCCTTACCAAGATAGGTGTTGCCTGCTACAATGTGGGCTGTAGGGAATTTGGCTTTAAGTTGCAGAAGATCCTCCAAGCTTGCCGCTGATATCCATGTTTGTCTGCGACCACTAAACTGAACTGTTTTCTGGAAATGGTTGATGGAAGTCTGCAAAACAATCATAAAAAGAATACATTTCATAAACAATTGGGAGTGCCTCAGAGGGTTGGTTTTAAAAATGCAATCTGATTACTGTTTCTGTTAATTATGTAGCATACAATGAATGGTGCAAATCATACTGTATCTACCTTCTCTCCACCAACTGATGGACAACTACAGAGTAGCCATTATGCTTGACAGAACTTATTAGCTTTGTCTCTTTATGTATGTACAAAATATACACCATTGCATATTTCTTGCAGAGATCCTAAATATGCCTTTAAGGGACAGTGTCAACCTTGAGTTTCCGAGTATCTATTTTGGTTTGTAACTTCGCAAAATTTGATTATTGTATGTAAAAGTATACATTTCTAGAAAGAAATTGGACGATGAACCCGATGATGGCATCAGATTAATGTAAAACTTTCCGTATTTTGAGAAAAATACTAAAAAAACATGATTTTGCCCCAAAATTTTAACATTGAGAAAATCTGTTTTAGTAAAAAAGTGACTTTTCATGCAATTTCAAGCTGTCTCTTTCTCAAATAACTTTACCTTTTAACTTCAAAATTGAGTTATGTTGTGCAAGTGATGAAAATACATCTTTATGCACTATTGAATCAAACCTCTTTTGTGTTGAACTCCAGAAATCAGAAGAAATTGAAATTTTATCTGGTCTAAATTAGCGCTTTGTTTACATTTTCAAATATTATTTTTTGTTTTTCCAAGATGCGTTCTGCAAAAGTACATTAAAACACGCGCACGCTTCATTACGCAGCAAAAATTCACCACGCGACGCGATGCTGCGCCTTGCGCCTGACGGCGTGTAATGTGCTGAAATTAATGATGTACCGATCCGATCAGTATATCGGTATCGGTACCGATATTTGTCAGATCGGATCGGTATCGGTGATCGGAAAATCTCCCCTAGTACTGATCGACCCATCCGATCATTTCAACACTACATGAATTTTAGAAATTTACGAAAACGAACAAGAAAAATAACAATACAATGCTGTAGTAATAATATTTAAAGTAAATACCTCAGTGAAAACAAGCAAATTAAGAAGCATCATTACTATAACAAACCGTATAGGCCAGCATACGATACGAGTGACACGCATTATAACATGATAATATTATAACAACGCAGGCATCCACGGCGTGTCACATGTGCAAGCACATGGAAATGGAGATGATGACCGGCCGTGTACACCGTGGCGTTCAAGCACATTCTGGCATTCAAACACACTAGTATAAACATTCAGTTCTCTAAGAAATCCCACTTTATTGTTCTAAAATTCCATTTTCTTAGCGCACTGTATATTATTACAAGGATGAACTTACATCATGCCATATTTGTTCATAAAATATCTTGGGAGTTGTCTGAATAGCAAGTACATGCAACAAGATGACTTCCTTAAATGTGTAGTGTGTATTATGATATGGAAAATTCCTTACACGTGCTCATTCAAAAAATATATCCGTATCGGATCGGTATCGGGCCGATCGGTTTACAAAAATACCGGTATCGACCGATACCGATAAAACGTAGATCGGACATCACTAGCTGAAATTCCCACCGTTAAGACCATGTGGTTTTTGTGACTCTAAATGGTCAAATAGCGGTTTTAAATTGGCAAAAAAATAAAACTCAGGATTGTCTGCATTCGACAACCTTTGTTGGTAACGATAGAACACAGGTTGATGTTTAAAATGGTGCAAAAATCAGAAATTCGTGTAAAAATAAAAACACTAGGGTTGACACTGCCCTTAAAGAGACACAAGGGCATTTCTTGAAAAAAAACATGCATACTTAGAATGCTTACCAATATGTATTAAATCAAGTGTGAAGTATAAGCCTAAAATGACATCTTTATTTTATAAGATAATCATTTAGTGTTTTCTTTCATGTACAATGTACAACAAAAATCAAGCATGCTTCTCTGTGGGACCCATTAGGAGAGCAGACAAGCTCAAAATTTGTTTGGGGTTTTCTCTACTACTAATTGTTTGTCCAAGAAACCTTTGAAACATTTTAGAGATGCCACTGGGTTGTTAAAAAAATACCTGAAATTTAATGGGTGGACTGCCTTACAGTCCCTGGTGAGGTGCAGGTGCAGATGCTCAACTGAATCCTGGGAGCGGTGGATCTATTAATTGGGTAATTTGGTACAATATATAGCCTTTTTAAGTTACTTTCAGTAGGAACTTGTCCATCCAAAAGTCGGGACAATATAATTATGTCGGAATCTATTTTAACAGACTGGAAATCTGTTGTTCACTTAATTTTTATCCTGTTTACCCAACTTTTTATTTATATATTTATTTATTTTCTTACTTTCTATGCATTTTATTTTTATTCTAATAAGACAATATTTTTCCATATTTTCTGGACAGAATACAGAAAATTGTACTGGTTGGAAGCTCTGCATTTTATTTACTCCTTTGGTTCTCCAAACAACTGGGAAAAACAAATATTTGGGATTTTTCTTGTTTGAGAACCAATTGACCAAGAAACCCGGAATTGTCAGGTTGTTGTAAAAAAAATGGAATTCTGGGAAACCCCGGAACGAAAAGTGGCACCTATGCTCTTTAAGTTTATTTTCCAAAGTAATAATCAACCTTACAAACATGCACAAAAAAGTATGGGAACTACAGATGAGAGCTTGCAACACATCTCCAAGTATCCCGAGTGCATATAACGTCCATATCATGTGCCACTTTAAAGGCCGACTCTAGATTTTTCCGAGGATGGTGCCCTCAATTTTCTAACAATCACATAGTTTGTGCTTATAACATAATGCCTGTCTACCACACTAATCACTGTGTGAAATAGCTCAGCTCAAATTGACTGTCCCTCATATAGAAAATCATAACTTTGTAGTAAAATTCCAGATCCAGAATTTGTTATACACAATATCCTATAGTACTGTTATACTTTACATAAATTACTACATCAAAATGAAAAATCAGATTTATGTCAAACTTTAGAATTAGGCATTTTAGGCGACTATTTAATTTTGACTATTTTTTAATTAAAATACGAAAAAGACATATTTCGAAATCTCTGAGTCAGCCTTTAAATATATACATGTTAAGAGAGTTCTCTTCCATAAACTTACTGTGAGTTCTGGTGGAAATATGATATCCTGTGAAG